>JAIVFJ010000305.1:0-69531 GCA_025765615.1 Zopfochytrium polystomum | reverse complement strand
AACCCTAACCCTAACCCTAACCCTAACCCTAACCCTAACCCTAACCCTAACCCTAACCCTAACCCTAACCCTAACCCTAACCCTAACCCTAACCCTAACCCTAACCCTAACCCTAACCCTAACCCTAACCCTAACCCTAACCCTAACCCTAACCCTAACCCTAACCCTAACCCTAACCTTAACCTTAACCCTAACCCTAGCCTAACCTTTATCTTAACCCTAACCCTATCGTGCCTCCTTGTGCATTTCTCTGCGCAGTCAGCCCTTGCACAGTGTTGGTGAAATGCTACCATCCCAGCCATCCACATCAGCAGGTGTCTGAGCCACTTCCTGTTAAATGCCGCACCAGATCGAATAACTTGGCATGGCCCCATGTGTGAAGGCACCTCCAAAGCCTGAGCCACCCCGGTGGGGGAGGATTTCTGCTGGCACCTCACCAAAGCCCGCTTGTGCATTGCCAGCATATCTGCAGCCTCAATGTTCTTTGTTCTCACCACTGGCAACTCAATGTCATAGGCCTTGGTTGTGGGAACCACAAGTGGCAACTCCACAAAGGAGGGCCGCCTCACAGAGTCCAAAAAATCCTGAATACCCATATAGTCAAGCGAGAACTTTGTCAAGGACTGTCCCACAGAGGCCCCTGAAGCAATCTTTTCCACCATGTGCCTGTACATCTGAGCCGTTGTGTTGCGAGCATCCTGAATGTGGTGCAGTCTGAAAAAGTATCTAGCGTTCAGCATCTTGTTCCTGGCTGCCACAGGGACCACTCCAAACATCAGATGCAGGGCCGCCCCTGAGGAGGTCTTCCCCAGTGACAGCGCCTGCCGCAGGCACTTGTCCTGCATCTTCTGCGCATCCTTCAGCTGTGTGTGAGTCAGGGGGCGCAGTGCAAACCCATACTCCATCATTGGTCTCAGGAAACACATGTAAACCCTGTAAGAGCTCACAGGCCTGAAGCCCCAGCCATTGAAACCCCGAGCAGCCAAAAAGGCCAGCATCTTTTCTGTTTTCCTCAGTCTCATGGCCAGCGAGGCCTCAAAGTCAATACCCCTGCAGGTGCGCACAAGACCCAACTGGGTAGTAGACTCCTCCTGGGGAATCTCCACTCCATTCATCTTCAACTTCAAATTCTTCTTGGCTGAAACTGCAACACACTTCTTGGCAGCAAATGTCATCCCCCGCTTCAGGGACCACTCATGCACCTTGTCCAGCATTCTCTGAAGTACTGTCGCATCCTTTGCAAAGACAGAGGAGTCATCAGCAAAGAGCAGTGAGTTTAGGGAGGTTGCATTAAATGTCAACATGTGGTCCCTGAAAGACATGGCCAATGTCTGAGGCAAGGAGTTGATGGCAACATTGAACAGCATGGGTGACAGGACTGTGCCTTGGAGAAATCCTCTTGTCACTTGAATCTGAGCAGACTTGTTCCCAAGTACCAGCAGCTGGCATGCATTGAAATCAAACAAAGATCTGAGGATCGGCAGCAGTTGGGTCCTTGTAAAGTTACGACTCTTGTCATTCTTGGCAAACCAGATGGAGTCCCACACCAGACTCCTGTTTGTGCAGTCATACGCAGCCTTAATGTCCAAATACACCACATGCATCTGGGGGTTGAGCTGCTGAAGCTCATGCAAAGTGTAAGCCTGGTCCATGGTGGAACGCTTTCTTCTGAAACCTCCCTGCGCCCTATGGATCATGCCTTCAACCACACGCTCAACCTGGGGTGCAATCACTCGTTCAAACACCAGTCGCATCCTTGAGCACAAGGAGATGGGTCTGTAGTTTGCAACATCGCTGTTGAGCCCCTTGTTCTTGTAGACCAAGGCCACATTGGCCACGGACCACAGAGAAGGAACCACATGAAGAGAGGCCACAAGCTGAAAGAATCTGTGCAGGACTGCAGCAACCAAGTGCGGAGCAATTGAGACCAACTCCCCAAAAAGCATGTCTTCTCCAGGGGCTTTGCCCCTGGGGGCATTCTTGCAGGCTTCTTCAACATGGACCTTCTTAATCCAGGAGACTTCAGACTGCTTCAGAGGGACTTTGTTCACAGTAACCGCTGATTCTTCCAGAGCCACAGCGTCGGGGACATCAGTTCCAGTTGGATCATGCCCTATGGTTGTGCGGAAATGGTCTTCGTAATGGCCCATCTTCTGGGGGTCAAGGGCACACTGGCTCCTATCTGAACGAGCCTTCTGACACTTGATGCGCTTGGCCTCACCAGCAAAGTCACGCACAGCAGAGTCCTGGACAGCTGAATATACACGCTTCCTGTACCGCTTGATGGCAATCTTCACAATCTTATTCCACTGACGAAACTGAGTCCAGGCCATCTTCTGTCCCACAGGATCATCATCTGGGTGAGCCTCAGCAGCCCTCCGCGCCTCCACGCGACGGCGCTTTAGCTCCTCCAGATGCTTCTCCCGGACCTCTGGTCCTCCAGATCCACCCCTAAAGCGAACTTTCCCAGCCACCTTAACAGCATTGTCCATGAGCCACTGCACGACCAAGTCTGAAACATCATCCACACAGGCCAAGCGCCTTTCAAAAGTCCAGAGCTCTCCAGCCTCCGCGGCAGCTTCAACTTCTTTCCAAACTGCATGAATCTGGGCTCTGATGGGTTTCCTGGTCTTCTCAAGGCAGCTAGCATACTTGGTCTGTCTCATCATGAGCCGACAAACATTGAGGCGCTCAAACGGGGGCTTGGTGGTCAGATCTCCACTGAAGGTGAAAGTCAACAGCCTGTGATCTGAGAATCCAACATACTCCGAAGGGTCATCATGGATGTTATGAATCACCCTCTGGAAACCTCTGGAACCTTCTAGAACATTCCTTCATGGAACCTTCTGGAACCTTCTGGAACCTTCTAGAACATTCCTTCATGGAACCTTGTGGAACCTTCTGGAACCTTCTTTGCTTTCCTGACTTGTCTTGTTGTCATTGGTATCATTGGTATCATTGTATTACTAATTGCTCTTTCTGGAACTTTCTTGGAGTCTTGACAAGGAACACTCTCAAAAGGTATAAAAGGGGGATGGGGGACCTGTCCCATCCCTCAAGTGAATTATTGTTTCCAATACAATCATCACTCCTCTCAGTTCCTTGTCTGCCTTGTCCTGTCCTGCCCTGTTCCTGACATCATAATTCACTTCACCCTCTCCCACTACTCTCTGCCATCATGTCTGACCCAAACAACACCTTCCCTGATGCAACTGCCTTCCAAGCCTTGATGGACCAATTACAAGCCCTCTCAAGACAGACACACCAACTTCAAGAACAAGTCCTTCACCAGCAGCACCAGCTTCAACAACAACTTCACCAACAAGAACATCAAGCTCTTCCCCTGCCTCAAGCCAACCAAGCAAGAGAGCCCAAGGTTCCCAGCCCTGACAAGTTCACTGGGCTGGCCAAAGACCTTAGGAACTTCATGGCCACTGTGGAGAATGTCATCCTTCTCCAACCTTCAAGATTTCCCAGTGAGCAAGTCAAGGTTCTTTTCACAAGCACCCTCCTGTCTGGTCAAGCTCAATCATGGTACAGATCTCTCCCAAGCACACCCACCACCCTGCAAGAGCTCTGGGAGGGGCTGGAAGCTACCTTTGGTGACCCCTACGCATCTTGGACAGCAAGATCCAAGCTCAAGCATATCAAGCAAGGAAAGCAATCTTGTGTGGCCTACACCAACCAATTCAAGCAACTAGCCAGAGACTCTGGATACAATGATGCAGCTCTGATGGAGCTGTACCATGATGGTCTCCATGAGTCTATCCAAGACATGCTCTCCCAGTCTCTGCACATCCCTGAGACCTTGGAAGAGTACATTCTCCTTGCCATCAAGATTGACAACAGACTCTACTCCAAGAGGCTGAAGCAAAGACAAGTAGGAACTACATCAAGACCTACCCCAGTTCCTCAAGCTCTTACAGTTCCTGAACCCATGCAAGTGGATGCAGTTGAGACACTTCCTAAGGGTCCTCTGAGCCAAGAGGAGAAAACAAGGAGGGCCCAGCAGGGACTGTGTTTTTACTGTGGCTCCAAGGAGCATGCTGTCAAGGACTGCCCAAGGAAGAAGCACCCAAACTCCCAGGTCCAGGCTCACTGAGGGGCAATTCCCTGGACCCTCCTCCAAGCTGCCCCTGTTTCATCACCACCACCAGCACCACAAACACCTCAGATTCCAAGCCCCACCAACTCACCATGGATGTCAAGATTCAACTCTCACCCAAGTCAACCATCACAACCAAGGCCCTTATAGACTCTGGATCATCCTGCAACATCATTGATGCCACCCTTGCCAAGTCTTGTGTCATTCCTACGATCAAGAAATCCACACCCCTCAAGGTCCACTTTGCCAATCATGCTCTGTTCAAGGAAATCAGCCATGAAACCAAGCTAAACCTCCACATCCAAGACTTTCCACCATCCATGGTCAATCTGGAAGTATTGGATCTTGGCTCACCCACATTCTCTGTCATCCTGGGATTACCATGGCTGCAAGCCCAGAACCCTGCCATTGATTGGGTCACTGGTCAAGTCCAACCTCCACCAATCGGAACAGTCACCCAAAACTCAAGTCAAGCCCCCAAGTCTCATGCTCTCAAGCCCTTGATTCAAGATTCACAGCCAGCCAAGACTCAAGTTCCACAGTTCACAGTTCACAGTCAAGATTCAAGTAGAGCTCATAGAGCTCACAGTCATGGCCATGACTCTTGTTCACAGAACCCACAGTCAAAGATTCAAGTACCACAGTTCACAGTCCACATTCAAGATTCAAGTTCCACAGCTCACAGTCTTTGCCAAGAACAGAACTCTCAGTCAAAGATTCAAGAATCACAGTTCCCAGTCAAGAATTCAAGCCCCACTGCTGAAGAGCACAGGAACTTGGACCCATCAGACCTTTTGCTGGCATCCAAGCTACCAAAAGAATATCTCCCTTATGCTGATGTGTTTTCCAAGACCAAGGCAGACCTGCTACCAGCTCAGAGGCCTTATGACTGTGAAATCCCACTCAAGGATGAAACTTGCAGCCCACCTTTCAAGCCACTGTACCACCTCTCTCCACCAGAAGCCAAGGCCCTCCAAGAATACATTGAAGAAATGCTGAACAAGGGATTCATCCAACCTTCCAAGTCACCAGCTGGAGCTCCCATCTTTTTTGTCAAGAAGAAGGATGGGGGACTGAGACCCTGTGTGGACTACAGAGATCTCAATGAGATGACAGTCAAGAACCGCTATCCACTGCCTCTCATCTCTGAATTACTGGACAAACTGAGCCATGCAAGGATATTTTCCAAGATTGACCTCAGAGGTGCCTACAATTTGGTCAGAATTAAGCCCCAGGATCAATGGAAGACTGCCTTCAGATGCAAATACGGTCACTTTGAGTACTTGGTTATGCCCTTTGGACTTACCAATGCTCCAGCTATTTTCCAAGGCATGATGAATGACATCTTCAGGGATATTCTGGACCTTTTTGTCATTGTCTACCTGGATGATATCCTGGTATTTTCATCTGACACTGCAAGCCATATGGGACATGTCAAGACTGTCTTGGAGAGACTCAGACAGCATCACCTCTATGCAAAGCTGGAGAAGTGTGAATTCCACAAGACCTCCATTGAGTTTTTGGGGTTCATTGTGTCTGACAAAGGGATCTCCATGGCACCAGACAAGATCCAAACTATTCTTGAATGGAAGGCTCCAAATTCCATCAAGGATGTTCAAAGCTTCCTTGGATTTTGCAACTTCTACAGAACCTTCATTGCCAACTATTCTGCCATAGCCAAGCCTCTCACTGATCTCACCAAGAAGACCACCAAGTTTGAATGGACCCCAGCAGCAGAGCAAGCCTGGCTAGCTCTTAAGACAGCAACCACAAGTGCACCACTCCTTAAGCATGTGGATCCCTTGCTTCCCTTCACCTTGGAAACTGATGCCTCAGACTATGCCCTTGGCGCTGTTCTGTCCCAGCCAAGCTCTCAGGACCCCTCTGCTCCTCTGCATCCAGTGGCATATTACTCCAGGAAGCTGAACAGTGCTGAGTGTAACTACACAGTCCATGACAAGGAGTTGCTTGCAATTGTGGAAGCATTCAAATTCTGGAGACACTACTTGGCTGGTTCTAAAGGCATCTCTGTCTATTCTGATCACAAGAACCTCACCTTCTTCAGGGCAAGGAGGTTGCTCAAGCAGAGGCATGCCAGGTGGGCTGAACTGCTCTCTGAGTATGACTTTAAGCTGTGCTATTCTCCTGGCCACCTTAACACTGTGGCTGATGCCCTGTCAAGAAGAACAGACCTTGCACCTGAAGGGGGAGATGGTTTCACCCCACCATCCAAGACACACCTTTCATTGCTTCCTGACAGTGTGTGGGCCCATGCTATTTCCAAGGACCCCAAGCCTCACAAGATTCAAATCAGCCAAGAAGAGGAAAAACTTGAGATACTCAAGACAAGGCATGATGCAGCAACAGCTGGACACCCAGGAGAGCACAAGACATATGAGCTTGTTTCCAGAGACTTCTACTGGCCAGGCATGAGGAAGTACATCAAGAACTATGTCAGCAGCTGTGAAACCTGTCAAAGAAACAAATCCAGCAGACACAAGCCCTATGGACTTCTGGAGCCCCTCCCAATTGCCATCAGCCCTTGGTCATCAATATCCATGGACTTCATTGTGAAACTGCCCCCATCCCATGGATTTGACTCTATCCTTGTTGTCATCTGCAGAAGGACAAAGTTGGCCCATTTCATCCCCTGCACTGAGAATATAGATGCACAAGGAACAGCAGACCTGTTTTTGCAGCACATATTCAGGCTCCATGGGCTGCCTCAGTCAATCGTCAGTGACAGAGGACCACAGTTCAGATCTCAATTTTGGAAAGCACTCACAGCAGCCCTTGGAATCAAGTCTCAACTGTCAACTGCTTATCACCCTCAGACTGATGGACAAACAGAAAGAACAAACCAGACTCTGGAGCAGTATTTGAGGTGCTATGTCAGCTATCAACAGGATGATTGGCCCACCCTCCTTCCACTGGCAGAATTTGCTCTCAACAATTCTCTCCACTCAAGCACCCAGCTATCTCCTTTCTTTGCAACCTATGGCTTCAATCCAAGAGGAGATCTTCTGGGACAAGAGACCCTATCCAATGTCCAAGCTCCTGCTGCGGCTTCACACTTACATAAGCTCAAGATCATCAGCACCTTCCTGGACTCCACCCTGAAGCAAGCCCAAGAAGATGCCTCAAGATTTGCCAACACTCACAGAATGGACCATGACCTTGCTGTGGGTCAGCAAGTTTGGCTTCTGAGGAAGAACTTGCAGACCAAAAGACCAAGTCCCAAGCTAGACAACCTCAAGTTGGGTCCTTTCAAGATCTTGGAGCAAATCAATCCAGTCACCTTCAAGCTGGATCTCCCTGCATCCATGAAGATCCACCCAGTTTTCCATGTCAGCCTTTTAGAGAAGTTTGTGGCCAATTCCATTCCAGGCAGAGTTGTTCCTCCTCCTCCTCCAGTTGAGGTAGAAGGTGAAGAGGAATTTGAGGTTGAACAAATCTTGGATGCCAAGTGGTTTGGAAGAACACTCAAGTTCCTTGTTAAGTGGAAAGGTTACTCAGATGCTGACAACACCTGGGAGCCTGAGTCAAACCTCACTCACTGCCAAGACCTTCTGCTCGAGTTCAAGACCAGGTACCCCACCAAGTTGCAGAAGAGGCCTAAAAGGGGGAGATGATGTTATGAATCACCCTCTGGAAACCTCTGGAACCTTCTAGAACATTCCTTCATGGAACCTTCTGGAACCTTCTGGAACCTTCTAGAACATTCCTTCATGGAACCTTGTGGAACCTTCTGGAACCTTCTTTGCTTTCCTGACTTGTCTTGTTGTCATTGGTATCATTGGTATCATTGTATTACTAATTGCTCTTTCTGGAACTTTCTTGGAGTCTTGACAAGGAACACTCTCAAAAGGTATAAAAGGGGGATGGGGGACCTGTCCCATCCCTCAAGTGAATTATTGTTTCCAATACAATCATCACTCCTCTCAGTTCCTTGTCTGCCTTGTCCTGTCCTGCCCTGTTCCTGACAATGGACAACCAGGTTCTGAACAAAGGGGAGAGCATGCTGGTTGACAAACAGAAGATCAGTGACCCCCCGTCCACCAGGTCCACCAGCCCGTCCCTCTGTCATTGTGGTCCACTGGCCACGAACCGGTGCAACCCTCCTCCACTGGGAAGGAGGTCGCAGCCAGTCCTGCAGCCAGCAAACACGCTCAGCAGGAGCAGAAGTGCGGCATCCATATTCACGCATCCAAATGTTGAAGTCTCCAATGATCAGAAAGGGTGCTGCAGGCAAAAGAGTGCTAACTTGACTAACTTGATCTTGGAATTCCTGCAGAGCCTCCAGAGGTGCGCTCGGCGCAAAATACGTCAATCCAACAATCAGCTCCGACATCTTCACAATTATCCATTCTCCCTTGGGGGACCTGTGCAGAGTCTGCACCACCAGGTGGGCATCACTGTCCAGGTCCCCACTCACCACAACAGCCACTCCTTTCTTTGCCCTTGTTCCAACATTCCGCCCAGGTTGATAAGGAGGGGGCACCCCCCTTGCCTCAGCAACAACACCCCGAACTGCACTCATACTGTCAGAACTCCACATTCCAATATCTGAAAACAACATATAGTCTACTTGAAAATCTGAAAAAATTCCTTGAACTTGATCTGAATGTCCAGCTAAGGATCCATGGGCATTCAAAAATCCAAATCTCAATGACTTGCTCATGTTTCCATAGCATTGGCATCGCCTGCACGCACAGCAGTGGGTTCAGTCTCAGTTTCCCTCCCCTTCCCCTTCACACCAGAAGGCGCAGATGGGTACAGAGAGAGATCCTTCAACTTCCCCCTCAAGAGTGTCTCCAATTTCTTTGGCACAGATGCATAGATAGACTTGGCAACATTGGGTGGCGGTCTGAAGAATGGATGGTTCAGGATCCCAGCAACCCGGCGGATATACGCCTGCACAGCTGCTTCCCTAGCTTCAGGAGAATCCTTCAACTTCGAGGGCATCCAGGGCTCACAATCAGTGTCCACAGCAATCTCAGCATCAGCACAAGCCTTGATGAACTTCTCCTTGTCCCCCTCATACACCCAGCATTCCATCAGAGCAGCATATTGGCCAATGACTGAAATTTCTGGTACTCTAGGGAAGCCCTTCTCAGGTCTGAACACAAGTCTCATGCTGTGGCGGGGGTTAGCCCGACCCACATCTGAAAGGTTAGGTCGGATGTACACTGGGACAAACTTAGCCTCGGGCAGCGACGACTCAGGCCGGACGTAGCCCGGCGCTGAGCGCCGAGCCGCGACGGCTGAGGGACGGGGCCTCAGAACCTGAGCAATCTTGTCTTCAACAGAGGCATTGGGATCGGCGGCGACAAAGATGCCTTTCACAAATGGGCTGGGATGAATAGGCTTAGGACCAGAGAGCGCAACAGTTGCGGCAAAACTTAGCGGGTGCACATTCTGCTTCGAGCGGGGCAAGCTTGGCCAGCCTCCTCCAGGTGTCGTCGGGCGTTCTGAGGTGCGAGAAGAGGGTCTACCCCCCTTCCTGCGTCGCTGGCGTTCTCGTTCCTCATCTTCCTCGACATCCCAATCATCGTCATCCACCTAACCCTAACCCTCGTTGTACCGCTCGAGGGTGCCGCGGTCCCCCGGCTGGACGGCCACGTCGACCATCATGCGCTTGATCTCGGCGTTGGCGCGGAGCTGGTGGTCGAGCTGCGACGTCAGGCTGGTCAGCTCTTGCTGTAGCGTCACGTTGTGCGACGTGAGCTTGGTGAGGGCCGACCGCAGCTGCGACTCGGTCTGCGCAGACGACTGCGACTGAGACGGGGTCTGTGGGGACGCTGTTGGGGAGACGGGGTCTGTGGGGACGCTCTTGGGGGCACTCTGTGTGGGACGCAGTGCGGGCTTCGTGACTCTGTTGGGACGCTGTTGGGTGCACTCTCTGTGGGACGCAGTGCGGGCTTCGGAGCTCTGTGGGAACGCATTTGGGGGGGTAAAATTGACCAAAAAAAATTCACTTGCGCTTGTTGGGGACTCTGTGGGAACGCTGATGAGAGGGACTCTGTGGGAACGCTGTCGGAGTTGTCCTCTATGGGACGCAGTCGGGATGCTGTTGAGGGCACTCTCTGTGGGACACAGTGAGGACGTAGTTTTTTTTTGCCCTCACGTAAAACCATAACAAAATGAAAAAATTGGCAAAAAAAATCAATTGCCGTAATTGACGGAGTAATTGACAGACTCTGTCGGAACGCTATTGGGGACGCTGTGGGTTCCCACCCTCTGTGGGACGCAGTCGGGTTGCCCAACGTAAAACCATAATAAAATGAAAAAATTGACAAAAAAAATCAATTGCCATAATTGGCAGACGCTGTGGGAACGCTGATGAGAGGCGCCCTCTGTGGGACGCTGTGGGGGCGCTCTCTGTGGGACGCAGTGAGGACATAGTTTTTTTTTGCCCTCACGTAAAACCATAACAAAATGAAAAAATTGACAAAAAAAATCAATTGCCATAATTGACAGGCTCTGTGGGAACGCTGATGCAAGGGCCTCTGTGGGAAAGCTGATGACCCCACCCTCTGTGGGACGCACTCCGGCTTCGTTTGTACTAATCGGCTTCGTTTGTACTAATCGGCCCCCCGGACGGATATGTCTAGGAGAGTGTTCCAACTCAATCCAAGGAAGAGGGTGCAACCAGGGTGGGAGACAGTGGGACTCTTCTTGCTCCATCCTACCAGGAGACAGACCTCTGCCTCACCAGGCCAGAGAGAATAACCTGTCTTAGAAGCAAGGAAGGTCAATACCCACTCCCACACACAAGGAAGACACCAAAGACAACCACAGGTATTAGCATGAAAGGAAGAGGGTCTGAACCCAGCGAACCAGGCCCACCAAAGGCCAAAGGAACCATCACCAGGGACAGGGAGGAATACCAGAGAGACCATACCACCACATAATACCTGACCAGCCAACTCATTCATATCACCTTGAGAGACCTGGATTTGAAGTGATGTATTGACAGGAACCGGCGAGGCACTACCACAGTTTTACCCTCCCACCGTCCATCATCAAGTAGCTCCTACCCCAGACCAGCCTAAACAGTATGCAGAATGGTGAGGTGCACTGGGACTTGAACCCAACACACTGCCATAAATGGCCAAGAGAACCAATTCTCCTGTCACACACCAGGGGACTGCCACCCCCAGCTCATACACACAGTCAGAGAAGGAATAAGGGCAGGCAAGAAGACTTCAGGTACAGGTTCAAAGGGGCAACAAGAATGGGGGGTGGGCTGCTTAAATAGGAGAGGGTTGGAATCAGCAGGGTGAAGGAAGAAGGAAGGGAAAAGAGGGGAAAACATATACAAAAGAACAAAACAATAAATAAAACAACAAGAAGAAAGAGGAGGAGTGAGTCACCAAACAATGGGGCTGAGCCATCAAACAAGGAAGACAGCTCAGAAAATCATGGAGCATTTCTTGGCATCAGCTGCCAAGAAAGGTGGAGGAGATGGAGAGAGCTGGTTGGTGCAAAGAGGAAGACAGTCACTCACAAAAGAAAAGAGACACACACAGAGACAATAAACAAACAAATAAATAAAAGATAAAACAGTAAAAACAGGAAAAACAGGATAAACTACTAATTGAAAAATTAAGTAAAAATCATCAATAAAGAAAGGAGAAAAAACCCAATGATCTCATACCCTTTCATGAGGCCTTTCATCATGATAGCTTATGTAGCAGCTCTGTGTTAGCTCTGTGTGCACATGGACTCTGTACTTCTACCCACTGAAGCACATCATCCTAATCCATTTCCAAAAGTGAGGGGGCAAGGCTTAGTCATTGTGCAGAACTTAGCATTTCTGCATCATTCAGTTAGTGACTGCCAGCATGTCTCAAACTTAGCACCTTTCCCATTGAAGGGAGCGCTCTACACCACTGAGCTAGAGGGCCTCTGGCCAGTAGTGCAGAGCGGCCTGAGCCATTCGGCCTGCAACTTAGTGCGTAATAATAACATGAATAATATACATGGCCGCGGCTAAGAGACAGTCCAAATCTCAGTGGTTCGGCTTGCAGGGACAATAATAACCCATGAAAATAATAAGAAATGGGGTCCAGCCGTGTTACGTCACTTTCGTGAAACGTTGTTTGGTCAATTCAAATTGATAATCCTCACAAGTTATCAGTTAAAAAAGCGGGGTACACTCTTTTTATTTGAGGTCGCAGGCTCAACAGCCTGTCGTCCTCACACAAGGCAAAAGTCGTTTTGGGCCAACCTTGACCTGCAAAGGTTACTTAACAGAAATCTCCGCCAGGACCTCAATGTTAGCATCTTTCTTATGTATTTTTGACTGATCAACACATTTAGCATACTCCCACAGCTGTCCACCGCCGTTCTGGAAAAAAGTTCTGAGTGAGGGCTGAAAAAAAAAAATCAAAAATCCTTTGTGCCCAAGTTTACCTTGCACAGACACGAGCCCAGGATGTGAGGGCAGGACCAGTAAGCAAACCACATGCGTAGAACACGATTCCGGCGTCGAAGCGGCAGTGGGCTGTGTTTCCAGAAAAAAATTATAAGTGAGAACCAATTTTTTTTTTTTTTGGGCCAACTTTGACCTGCAAAGGTTACTTAATAGAAACCTCCGCCAGGACCTCGACTTTAGCACCTTTCTAATGTGCTTTTGACCGATCAACACGTTTATCATACTCCTACCGCCGTCCACCACCATCCTGGAAAAAAATTTCTAAGTGAGGGGTGAAGAAAAAAAAATCGGAAATTCTTTGAGGCCAAGTTTACCCTTGTACAGACCCAAGCCTAGGACGTGAGGGCAGGATCAGTACGTAAACCACACGCGTAGAACACGATTACGGCGTCGAAATGGCGGTGGGCAGCCTCCTCCAAAAGATTTCCTGAGCGGAAGTGTTTTTTGGATCTGGAGTTTTCAGAAAAACCCGCAATATTCCCTGCTTTCCACTAATTGACCCGCCGTTTTTTTTGCAGATTCGGAATCCTCTCGCAATTCTAGCTTAGCAATGTGACACTTAGAACATCGTATCACATCATCTTTGTGCCGGTGGGAGAGTTCAAAGTGTGGGTGGTCACTGTGGACTTCGCTTTTTTGGCCCTGGTGGAAAACAATAACAAAATGAAAAAATTGACAAAAAAAAACAATTAGACTTGGCCTCATATGAGTACATATTGAGGCCATATTGAGTCCATACGTGTGGACTCAATAGTGAATGAAAACCATAACAAAAACAATAAAATTGACAAAAAAAAAAACAATTAAGGAGACACAAAATGGACTCATTAATGGACTTGATAGTGGACTTGATAGTGTGGACTTGATAGTGGCCCCACGTTCACTAAGTAGGGCCCAGATGGATATGTCTTGGCCGAAGTTGACGACACGCATGTGGGCGAGGACGCTGCTGGGACGGATTCAGCAGTTGCGTTGGGACGTCATTACCATCTTTAGAGTTGTTGGGGTTGGCGTAGAACAACAACAGCAACAGCTGCAATCGTCTTGTTCGGCTTGGCGGCCGCCACAGCCGCGGTCATTGGCTTTGAGGAACACATGGCGACAGTCAGGTCAATGTGGCAGCAGTACGTCCATGTTGAAATAGGCGTCGTGGGCGATGTGCAGGAAGTGCTGCTGGCGCAGGAACGTGTCCATGAAGGCAGCGAACACATGGGCGCCGCCGCCTTAGGAGGTGGTGGGGGTGGTCGAGCAGGTCGGCGAGGATGGAGAGGCGTGCCGCGGCGGAGGGGTTGGACACTGCTGGGTTTGGGCAAAGGCTGCAGACCAGGGGTGGAGCAGCGACGGTTGACAACAAGGTACTCACAGAGGGACGTAGACACCACACCGCTTGAACAGCTGGTTGCTGCAGCGGTCAGCGGTTAGCGTTCGGTGGTGATGCTGATGAAGTGGGAGGGACGGCGCCTGGATGCCGATGACGCAGCGGAAGCCAAAGCCGATGATCCGTCAAAGAGCCCCAGAACGTAATGGTCCGTGCGCGAGGGTAAAAGCCCGAAGTGATGGCAAGCATGACGACGCAGCCCACGAGTGACACGCTCTTGAAACCCACGACCTGCCTTCGGGCAGGGGGAAGTTGAGGAACAGGACGACGACAATGATGGTGACGACACCTGCAGATGAAGAAACACCAGCGCCACTGGCCGGCGTCAGATAGGGCGCCAACGATCAGCGGGCCGATGAGGGACGACAGGCCAAAGGTGGCGGTAAACACCCCCTGGTACTTGCTGCGGTCTTGGATCAAGACAATGTGGCTGCAGTTGATGATGAGCACCTCCATTGAAGTGGCAACGTCGCACAGGAGCGAGTCAACCTCAAACATGCCAATCGCAAACACGACACCCATTTGCCCATGGGGGCAGGTGCATGGTGGGGAGGGTAGTGGGTAGTAGTAACGTGCTTGTGTCAGCATTAATACGCAGAGGTGGGAACTGGGCAACACTTGCTACGATCTTCATTGGTTGCGCTTCGCAGTGAGCAGCAGCGCAGACAGGACATAGTTTTTTTGCCCTCACATAAAACCATAACAAAATGACAAAATTGACAAAAAAAATCAATTGCTATAATTGCTGGGACTCAGTGGGAACGCTGTGGGGAGGGACGCTCTGTGGGACACAGTGGCGTGTGTGGACTCTGTGGGAACGCTGATGAGAGGGACTCTGTGGGACGCAGTGCGGCTTCGTTTGTACTAATCGGCCCCCTGGATGGATATGTCTAGTGTGTTCATGCACCTGGTACTGCTGAATTGTTACCTTACATTGGGTCCTGGGATGTCCCCTGGTTTCCAAAGCAGTAAGCCTGCATTCCTAGGCGGCCCAGTAACGCACTGACTAAATTGCTTTACCTGTCCACGCGCCGTCGCCGTATGCCGACACGAAGTGCCGCCACAAATGGTCAAAAGCAATATGAGCTGAGCCATGCACAAGGTCTGTGCACAGTTTGCTCTGCAGATTGCACACAAACTCGTCAAGTTGGACCTGGCTGTGACCTCGGCTCAATCTGGTTGTGGGGTAGCGTGGAAGTGGTTATTCTGCATTTGATGCAGCCAGGTAGCTGGCACACTGTTGTGAACAGTCTACTCTGAGTGAGTGAGTAAGGAGTGAATGAAGTGGAGATGTGTGTTTGTGGGTGGTCCCTCTCCCTAACTTGGAGAGAAAGAGAAAAACTCTATTATGAATTATTGATACATGATGATGACATGCATGCTATAATGCTAGGCGAGCGTGACTGGCACAGGGTAAAGACCTCTCCTATATGTGCATCAGCAGTGGAGGAGGAAAACTGTTTACCCTGGGTTTCAGTTCCACTTAATACTCAGGTTATTTGTCAACAGCACAAGCCAGTGCATGGGTCTACATTGGCGGTGGTTTGCTCTCCCCATGGGCATTGTGAGACTGACAACTGACAGTCGCAATAGGTTTGGATCTGCCTTGTGCCTCTTGCTGCTAACCAGTCAGTTCCGCCTAACATGATGGTGGTTTGCTGATAAGCTGTCTTGTTATGCCTTGCCAGCCGCATTGGGTGGGGGTTTGGCTTCGCCCGCACACAAACAAACACCCACACAAACACGCACACACAAACACACACACACAAACACACAAATACTAACACACACACACACACACACACACACACACACACTATTTTTTATAATCAAATTTTTGCGTGTGGGAAGTTCCTACTGTGAAATAATAAAAACCGGAGAAAAGAAAAACTAACAAAAAATGCAAACGGTGTGTATTGTGTATTCCGAATGCCGACGTCACTCGGGGACAGTCGTGCCTGCGGCGTTCGGAACACGAAACTCTGTGTGTCTCCTTCGGGCGCAGCAGTTTTTCTTCTTTTTTATTTATTTTTGTCCTGCCCTCTCTCTCTCTCTCTCTCTCTCTCTCTCTCTCTCTCTCTCTCTCTCTCTCTCTCTCTCTCTCACACACACACACATACACACACACACTCTCTCTCTCTCTTCCTCCCTCTGATGGGCTACCAAACGCCATTAACAAACACAAGCACTTTATATCCGCCACATTCGCACTGCTCCCACAAGCAATGTCCCGCACACGAACTCCTCACCGGCAGAAGCCGGCCGCCCGGGCCGTCTTCCTCCTCCTCGTCCTCCTCCCGCTCGTGCTCGCTTCCCTCGTGCAGCTGCTGGAGCTGCCCACCGTTGACGCAGCTCCCACCCCCGGTCTCTGCGGCAGCAAGCCGTGCAAGACCGGCGGTTCTTCGTCTGGGGGCGGCGGCGGCGGCGGAGGCGGCGGCGGCCGCAGCGGGGGTGGTGGTGGTGGTGGCGGCGGCAGCCGCACAAGCGGAGGCGGCGGAGGCCGCACCAGCGCCGGTAGTGGAGGCGGCGGGGGCCGTCCCAGCAGTGGTGGCGGTGGTAGTGGAGCGGGCGCCGGCGTTGGGCGGTCGCAGCCTGCATCGCGGCCGGCATCCAGCGGCCGGCAGCCGCAAGCCGAACGTCGCAACCCCTCGCCGTCGTCGCAGCAGTCGTCAAAGCCCGCGCCGCTGTACCGGGCGATCTCGGCGGAGGACAAGAAGAACCTGCAGGCGGGCAAGCCGATGGTGTCGTCGTCGGCGTCCGGGAGCAAGCCCGCGCCGGGCAAGGGGAACACCTGCACCGACTGTCCGAACGGCGGCGCGCCAAAGTGCCCGACGTGCCACGTCGGGAACCAGCACCAGGCGCAGTCGGACTGGATTTCGACCACAAAGAGCAAGGCGCGCGCCGAGTTTTACAACAACAAGGGCGGTGGCCACGGTATTGTGGAGGTGAGCGCATTTGTGAGGAGAGCTCCGTCTTTTCCTGTTTCTAAGCTCGAACGCCCCCAATGCTGACTCTTCCCAGATCGACAAGTCGAAATTGGGGCGCACGGTCGACATGACTAAAAGCTCGAATGTTGGGCGGCCGGATAAGTCCGGTGACGGCAAGTTTGCAAATAACAAAGCGAACCCGACGGACCCGCATCAGAAGGTTGTGAACCGAGGCCAGCGGTGGGGGAGGATGACCGAGGAGGTGTTGGTGCACAAGGAGATTCCTGCGTCGGCATGCAAGATGGTGAACGGATCCTGCGGCGGCAGCGGTGGTGCGAGCTCGTCTGGAGCGTCGAGCAGCAAGGTAAGGGCATACGCAGGGCACGGGTGGGGGGTGTTGATGATTGGCAGCACGCACTGACAAGCTCTATTTCAAGGGTGGACGCAAGAAATAATGATAAGATGACCCGCAAAAGAGAGCTCTGCCCTACTCGCTGCATTATCGCTCAAGATGGACTTAAATTCGCTGGGGGCTGGCTGCATGGAGCAAATGCAACAGGCCGATATTCAGAATATGTCTCCGTCTTTACTTATGTGTCCCCCCGTCTTTCTCTCGTTTTACTCGTCTCCGCCTTGCACTTAAATGCCAATCTCTCCCCCTTTTCCTCTCACTCTCTAACTTTTGTTCTCAGTCACTCACCGTTTTCTCTCTTCTCTTTCTTACTTTCTTCTTCCCTTCATGTTTCTCGTTGCTTTCTCCCTCTCCAAGAACTCCATCGACTTTCATCATTTACCTTCAGCTCGTTGTAGTTAACTGCGTCACGTTTCGCAGCTGTAACCCACCGGGAATGCAGATAGACTGTTTGCCTTGGAGAGAATCCGCCCGACCTCCCGGGAACACGGCACGCGTGAATCTGCCACGAGCGCCAATAGCCGAAGACGCAAAAAAGCCAGAGATAAAGCGGGAGAGAGCAAAAAAAGAAAAAGGGAAGCACGGGCGACAAAAGAAAAGGAAAAATAGGGGGGAAGGTTTACAATAAAGTTGGCAGGATCGAGGAAGGTACGATGGTACTTGCGGCGGTTATGAAACAAGGTATAAGTGAGGGAGCGATACTGAAGAATTTCAAAAGAAAGAGCAAAAAAAGGAGAGGGCGGGCCGCAGCAGGGTTTGGCAGCAGGAGGCGAGATTTCCATGCCGAAATAATTGCGTTGTCGCACAAAAAAAAAAAAAAAAACAGAGCTGAAGTAACCCCGTCGTCGACCTCGGTGAGTGGCAGCGCTGCCGTCGTTGAATTGGGCGTGGTCGTTGGCTTGGGGTCGGCGAAGCGGTGGGTGGGCGACGCCGTTGTCGTTGGCTTGGGCGCTGGGGAGGGGGCTGCGACCGCCGCTGCGCGGCGGTTGTGGTGGTGGCGAGGCCGGCGGAGAGCAGGCTGCTCAGGGCGGTGTAGGCCGGCTTTGGTTGCACGTTGACGTCGTACAAGCACGCAGCGCCGAACCCGCTAAACACGCTCACCACCCACGAGAACGAGTCGAAAAAGTCCCACACGGTCACACTGACGAAGGCGGGGGTGTCGACGCAGGCCTTGACGCTCGCGACGCTTTCGTTCGCCTACTGAGCCAGCCGGCAGCTGCATCCGGATGTCCAGCTCCGCGATCGCAACCTCCACCCCGAGCGCCGTGAACGCCTTCATGTTGGCCAGCTGCGTCCCGTACGGCGGAGTTAAATGGAAGGTTCAGTTAAGGGGAAGTAAGCTGTAATGTCCCTTTGTAACTTGCAGTAGCCGCAGAAGTTGAGAAAGCAATTATTGGAAGAATATGAAAATCGTACTGGGTTTACATTTTAAAGAATCCATTTCGAGGTCGAGGTCGTCGTCAGCGTCGGCGTCGGAGACGTTGGATCTATAAGTCCCATACGGAGGCGACGACCCGCGGTAGTTGTGCGACAGTTTAGATCAGGCGAACGAGCGGTGGCGCGGCGCGGGTGCGTCGCGCGATGCGAAGCGAGTTGAGTGGAAGCCAGTAGTGTTATCATTGTAGCGAGTGACAAGGGAAAACACACACGTGATACCGCGTGCGTGTCTTGGGTCTCGCGGATTCAACAAATTTGACGTTTGGTCGGGATTTTCTTTTTTTTTTGTATATTGAGTTTTTCGGAGGGAGTTTCACCCATTGGACAGAACAAACACAGCCCTTTTTGCGAGCACAGATTGCGTTCTGACGTTCTTTTGCTTGTTTCCGCGTGCGGGTTAGCTACCCTAAGTCGGGGATGGGGCTGGTTGCGAAAGGAAAAAAAGCTCGATGCGACCAAAAGTAATATTGGTTCTTCGTGACTTTGTGTTAAAGTGGTAATTTCTTTTCAGCCCGGGACCTGAGACACCGCGACACGCGAAAACGGGAGAGATAGAGAGAGAACAAAATAAGAAAGGAGCGACAAAAAGAACAGAAAACGAAGGGGAGAACGTTTACAGGAAGGTTGATAGGCGACCGAGAAAGGGAGGCTGGTGCTTCCGGTGGTTACTGCGCTGGCATCTGAAATAGGGGTAAAAGTGAGCCCGGGTTGGGGGATAGTGAAGACTTCCAAAAGGAAGAAAAAGAGGGAAGGGGAGGCTACAGCAGGGTTTGGCGCCAGATGTCCATGCCGAAATGGCGTTAGGGCCTCAAGCGCAATTTACTGAACGTTGACCGCAAACCCGGGCGCCGACGCCGACAGCGTGAGACCTTGCGGCTGTCCGTTGGTGCAGGCAATACCGGTCACGGGGAAGTTGCCGCCTGTAGGTGAAAAAAAAAGTAAGGGTTATTAGCAATGAGACGCCTGAAGATCAAGAACTCTCTCGGTGGATTGACTGACAAAGCAGTCGGCGAAAAAGAAAAAAGTGCACACGCAAAGGATCCAAGAAAAAAAAGAAAAAAAGAAAAAAAAAGGGGGGGTAGGAAGGACACGGTACCGATGCTCGGCTGGTCGTCCAGCGTCTGGAACGACCACGCGTTGCCCGCGAACCCGACTCCGGCCACATTCCACGTGGTCGCCGCCGGCCCGACCGCCGTCGCGCCGTTGAACGTCAGCGTCAGCGCCGGCAGCCCGTCCACGTCGCCCATCGGTTGGTGCCCGTTCACCGACACCAACAGCTGCACGTTGACCATCGTCGTCCCGCCGGACGTCCAGCACATGCCCAGCGTCGACTTGAGCGTCACTGGGACCCCTGCGCCCGTCGCGCCGCCGCCGCCGCCGCCCGTTGCAGGTGCCGCCGCCGCCGCTGTCGTCGTCGTTGCCGGGGCAGGTGCGGCAGCCCCGCCACCGCCGCCCGCGGCCGCTGCCGCGGCGGCGGTCAGGCCGGTACCCGTGAACGCGAGCATCAGCGCTTTGCCGCCCGAGGTCGCGGCAACGGTCGCCGTCACGGGCGGGCTCAGCAGCCCGCCGACGCAGTCGACTCCCGCGCCAAACTGCATGACCAGACCTGGGTTTGGCTGCGAGAAAAAAAGAACCCACCGGGTTAAAAATTAAAAAATAATAAAACTAAAAAAGGGACAAAAAAAAAATATATATATCGGAGCGCCGGGCTCCTTCCCCACCTGGTCATCGACCTCGGTGAACGACAGGGTGTTGCCGGCGAGCGTAAACGTGTTGAGCGGCCACTGCTGCGAGATCGTAAACCCAGCGCTGACGGCGATCGTGTAGGACGCGAGACCTCTCTCGGCCGCGGGCGGCGGGTTGATGTTCAGCTGCAGGATCGCCGCCGCGGCAGCCCCTCCGCCGCCCCAGCAGGAGCCCGTGATGCCGGTCCCCAGCGTGCGGTCGGCAGCCGCGCCAGCAGCGGCGGGTGCGGGCGCGGCAACCGCCGCCGCGGCTGTCGTGGTCGTCGTCGCCGGCGCCGGGGCTTTGGCGCTTGTCGATGACGGCTTGGGCGCCGGAGTCGCTGTCGTAGTTGGCTTGGGCGCCGGCGACGGGGTCGAGGTTGGCTTGGGCGTGGGCGACGCCGTTGTCGTTGGCTTGGGCGACGGTGAGGGGGCCGCGACCGCGGCGGCGGTTGTGGTGGTGGTAGTAGTGGTGGCGGGGGCGGCGGCGGCGGCGCCGCCGGCGAGCAAGCTAGCCAGGGCGGTGTAGGCCGGCTTGGGCTGCAGGTTTGCGTCGTACAAGCACGCGGCGCCGAACCCGGCAAAGACGCTTGGCACCCACGAGAACGTGTCGAAAAAGTCCCACACGGTGACGCTGACGCAGCCGGGGGTGTCGACGCAGGCCTTGACGCTCGCGACGTAGTCGTTCGCCTGCTGCGTCAGCTTGGCCGCGGTCGTCGGCAGCTGGATCCGGACGTCGAGCTCGGTGATTGCAACCTCGACGCCGAGCGCGGTGAACGCGTTCATGTTGGCCAGCTGCGTCGCGTAGGACGGCGTGGAGCCCGAGATGAAGTGCGACTGGAACCCCACGCCGTCGATCCGCACGCCGGCTGCCTTGAGCTCGCGCACGAGTTGCTGGTTCGCGGAGGATTTGGCGCCCGCGAATTCGTTGCTAAAGTCGTTGTAGTACAGCTTGGCGGCCGGGTCGTACATGGCCGCGAACTGGAACGCGAGCGGGATGTACGCCTTGCCGATCGTGTTGAACCAGATGCTCTGCCGGTACGTGCCGTCGTCGTTGAACGCCTCGTTCACAACGTCCCACGAGTAGCACTTGCCCTTGTAGTGCGTCACTACGTTCTTGATGTGGTTCTGCATCGCCGCAATCAGCGTCGCGTTGGTCCACGTGCCGCCCGTGATCCACGCTGGCAGCTGGCTGTGCCAGACGAGCGTGTGGCAGCGCACCAGCTGGCCGTTGCCGATGGCTTGGTTCACGATGGTGTCGCCGTTGGTGAACGCAAAGACGTTCTGGGTCGGCTCCGTCGCATCGACCTTTTGGATGTAACGATTTAGTGGTAACCACGAAAGAAACAAAAGAAGAAGAAAAAAAAAAATGGTGGAAGAAAGTAGAAATGACGAAAGTGTGGCTGGCGAACCTTTTGCGAGTTGCCGGGGGTGACCTGGCCAAACTCGGTCTTTGTGTTGAGGATCGACACGTAGGCGGCGTTGGTGAGCTCGGGGTTGTCTGTGGCGGTGCCAAAGAACTTTTTGCCCTTTGCGACAAACAGCGTGTTGAGGTTCGCGCCGCCGATGGCCGCGGCGGCCGGCGACGGGGCGGCGACGAGCGCTGCCGCGACCGCGACCAGGGCCAGCGCCGTTGAGGCGACGGTGGTTTTTGTCGGTGATGTGGGCTTTGACAGCGATGCGGACGATGCCAGAGGAGGAGTCGCCGGCATTGCTTCTTTCTTTTAAGGATGCTGCTGAGTGCGTGTGTGTAGGCACGAGGGGAAAGAGGGCTGGGGGTAGAAGGTGGGTAGAAGGGTAGAAGGGGGGAGGAAAGTCACGGTCTTGGGTCGGGTTGACCGTCGGCGGCGGTGGCGGCCTCGACGGATGGGATTGGATTAATTGGGCAGCAAGGGGTTGGTTGACCGCTTGTTTTCAATGCATTCAGTCAATCAATGAATCAAGAGCGGCAGAAAGGGGTGTGTGCGAGGAGGGCGTGGAGGAGAGTCTCCTTCTCTCTGTCTGTCTCCGTCTGTCTCTCTCTCTCTCTCTCTCGCTCTCTCTCTCTGTCTCTGTCTCTCTCTCTCTCTCTGTCACTCTCGCTCTCTCTCTATCGCTCTCTCTCGCTCTCTCTCGCTCTCTCTCTCTCTCTCTCTCTCTCTCTCTCTCTCTCTCTCTCTCTCTCTCTCTCTCTCTCTCTCTCTCTCTCTCTCTCACTCTCTCTCTCTCTCTCGGTCCTTTTTTCCCCCCATCATTTTTCTCCCACTTGCTTCGATCCTCAAACTCTGCGAGCATGATTGGCCCCACTTCTTCCTAATCCGGCAACAGGCGAGGTTGTCTCTATCTTTTTCCAGCATGGAAGAGAGTAGTAAATGTGCCGCACAGGCAAACAAAAAAAAAATGCGAAACAGGCAATAGAGAGACAAGTTCGATGTGTGCGGCCAAGGGGAAAAAAGAAAAAGAAAAAAAAATCGAGAGGATTGGAATAGCGAAGAAGTCGGTCTGTCGGTCGGTCGGTCGGTCGGTCGATGCATGGTCGACGCAGACCCCCGCGCATGAAAGATTGTGTGTTTCTCCGAAAGAAAGTTCATGCGGCGCATCTTCATCGATCATCGTCACTCACGCAGAACGGCTCAGCGCAGAAAAAAAGGAACGAAATTGATTCCCAGGCGGAGATTTATTTTGAAACTGTTGGCCACACATTAATAGCAAAGCACTCTGCCGACCCTGCGAGCTTGCGCACACTCCACGTTGCACGCACTTTTGCTTGAACCAGTGAAGTATTGAATAACGGCGTTTCGCGGCGTTTCGTAAATCTGATGGCCTCAGGAACCCTGCCTCCGAAACAGGCACATTCTTCCAATGAACTATTCTTAGTTCCAGGAATGCCGCTGGCAGCACCACAACCGCCTGAAACTGCCTAAGGCCGCAACTGTTGTTTCTGTGTTGGGTGGGTCTGGAATGATCAAACCAGTTCACCAGGAAATTTCCATTAAGCACATGAGTTATGGGAGACATTTTTGCCTCCCATGGCCTCATGGCACACAGAAAGACCACCATTGCCCATTTTCAGATGGGTATGTTGTGATTTCGATTTGGAGTGCGAAGAGCAGCAGTGAGTGGTGCATAGTGTAGAGCGAAGTGCGAAGCTAATATCGACTATCGAGCTGGGCTATTTATATCTGGCGGATTTGTCTTATGTCTCAATGAAGGGGTGACTTTGATGAGCCATGACTGTGCTGCAGACAGAGCTGTCAGGAGGGTGGTCCCATCAAGGGGTCTTGGTGTGGCGGAAGTGACTGTGGGGGCACGTGCGAATGGGCACATGAACAGTACGGCGTCGATTAATGTGGTTGCCCTTTCTTATGGGTCCCGGCACGGTGCAAATCAACATTTCAACTTGAACATTGAGAGCAGTTTGTGAAGAAGCATCTGTGATTCTGGCGAATTCGTTTCCTCAACTTGTTAGAACCCCCAAGCAAGGTACAAAATCCAATTAAGTAGACACACTCAGCGGTCTACTATACTACTTTTTGTAATGGGCTAGCGCTTTCATGACTTAAAACTAGTGTTGCTATCATTATAACGGACATGGTTTGTGGTAACAGGGATGCTGATTCATATACACAAAAAATGAAGTGAAAAATGGAAGACACTTAAAGAATGTTGCAGGGTTAGACTATACTCACTCCTTTGACCCTGATCTGGGCCATCCCCCAACCCTATGTGTGTGTACAAGTGCTGAAAATAAATAATAAATTAGATGGGCATGGGGTACAGCCTGTCAGGCACCCCGTCCCTGGGCAGTCAGGCAGTCTCCATTAGTCACCGAAAAAGAAAATACATTGAGAAACACCTGGCACAATGGAAACTGTTAAGACAAAGTAGTAAAAGCAGGCCCAATAATAAAGACGGGTTAACTGCAAATACACTTTGATAACGCCTTGGAAAGTAAAGAACTGGGAATGATAATAGGGGTCCGGATCCTTGTGGTTTTATGACAGGTACGCTTGTTTTTGCAAATAGAATCCCTAGACTTTATCACTGAGACCTCAGTGTAGTCTCACAGGTGCAGAGCTGTGTCTTTGTCATCCCAAATCAAAACCCAAATATCGCAACAACATTGGATTGAGTGGGAGTGTTTACAGATCGTCAAGCAGCTTTGGATGAAATTAACTGCAGATGTACCGAAAATTCGTGGACAACGGCCTTCCAGACTCGGACTTTCAACTCACGGTGATGTCTTTAAGTTGAACCTCGTTCCATTGCACAGGGAACTGCAGGGGATAGCTCGGACGATTGTTCGGAACGTGAATGGTCAGACTTGCAATCTGAAGGAGAATATGTGTTCGATGAAGCTGAAACTCAAGAGCTCCCAGCGGCAGCAGGTGGTGAGTTTGGTGCATCGGGCGGGGTCAACCGATTTGGGCACGGTGTCGACGAGAGAAGCAACAAGTGCAACTTCTGTGGAAACGATTGGCGCATTTCGTGACGTGAGTACTATGGCATTTACTACTTTTGAGTCGTGCGGGCTGCCACCCCAGCCTGCTCAAACTATGAGATTCTCAATTATCTCAGATAAGGTGTTGGCAATAGTTTAGGTTCTCAACGAGCTCTTGCTTTACTATTAAACATATAACACATACACATTTTATACTTAGTCAGGTGGGACATTTCCCATACTTGCGGAGCTGGTATGATGCCAGAGTCCTTGTGGTCAACCTTCTCTCACCCTTGGGTATAACACTACTTCTACCGCGCTAGTGTGAGGGCGACGACAACAAATAAACTTGCGTGTCGTCTGTTTGTAGGACTGCGGAAGATAAGAACGGAGTGTAGCGGGATGCCACATTCCTTTTACTTGGGCGAGCGCTACTGCCGAGGCGTTGCAGTAGTCACAGTGTGTGAGTCCTAGTATTGAGTTCAGCTGTGCTTCCCCATTGCTAGACGCTATAGCCAGATTCGATATGGAGATCTCATAAAGCATTTTGGAAATCATGTCAAAGCGAGCACTTTTATTTGGTAATGTTGAGGCCAACTTGGACTGATACATTTTGCCTAAAGATTCTTCTTGATTTCCTCACCTTCCCTGATGGTTCCGGAAAAAAAAAAAAGCCCCATCCAAAATTTTTGAACCAGCTTGTCGCTCGAAAAGTGGTACCAGCCACGAGCTCACGGTGTGGTCGGACCGAGATGCCCAATCCCGCTCAAAGCGAGACTGAATTTTGGAGAAGTCAAGGAATGGACGGCCGCATGTCCAAAGCCAGCGACGTTTGCACCAATCACCGAGCTCTGCCGCAGCTTGCGCTCCAGCGCCTTCTTTCGCGTCTCGTACTGCTTGCCCTTGCGCAAAACTTCCGACACAAAGTCTTCGAGCCGGGCAATGTACCCTTTCATCACCGCTGCACTGTTCTGCGACGCTGCGAGCTCGTCCTCGCTGGAAGCCAGCGCAGCAGCAGCCGCCGCTGCGGCTCTCGCCGCGTCGGAGGCCAATCGTGTGCAAGAATCGCACGGTGCCTTGAGCAGCTGCTCCTGCTGCTGCACTTGCCGTTGCAAACTGTCCACGGTGCCAGCCAGCGTCGAGTTGGCGTCGCGCAACCTTCCAATTTCAGCGTCCTTGTGCGCAACGGTCTCGTGGAGCAGCGTCGCGAACCGTTCTGCCGCCACGACCGTCTCGTCGACTTTTGCGGTCCACACCAGTCGCGCCTCTTCGGCCTGCTTCGCTGCCAGCAGGAGCATCTGCTGAGTCTCCGCCACGTACCTCTGCTCGAGCTCTACCACAGCAGCCGAATGCGCCTCGGCCGCCGTCTCCGCCGCTCCTGCGAGGAGGGCAATCTGCTCGCGCAGCTCCGCCTCGCGCACCTCGCCCGCTACTTCAGCCGCCTCCGCCCTCCGCACGATCTCCTCCAGCGCCGCCCGCGCCTCATCCGCGGCCGCCGCGGCCTCCGCAAGCTCCTTGGTGAGCCGATCGCGCTCGCCCCGCGACCGCATCAGCGCCGCGGCCGCCTCCTCAACCGCCGCCCGGCACGCAGCCTCCACCTCCTCCAGCTCGCGGCCAACCCGCTCCAGCGCCGCCGCGTGCTCCCTCCGCATCTCCCCATTCTCAAACACCGCCGCGGCAACCCGCTCAAACAGCGCCTCCCGCTCGCCCCCGTCCTCCCCCTCTTCCCCCCCGCACCTCACCTCACACGCGCCGACCCCGTCGTCGCTCCAACACCCCAATCCGCCGACGGCGCCCTCCAGCTCCGCGACAGCCGCATCCCGCTGCGCACTCACCCACCCGACCTCCTCGCGCAGCCCGGCCGCCTCCGCCTCGCGCGCCGCGACCTCCCCCGCCAGCCGACGCACCTCGGCCCGCCGCGCGCCGAGCGCGGCCGCAAGCGCCTCCACCCGCGCGTCGGCGGCCGCGGTGGCCGCCCGCGCGGAGGACGCTGCCAAGTCGCCAGCGGTGGCCGCCGCGACGGCCGCTCGCTCCGCCGCCGTCCGCCGGACTCGCTCCGACCGCACCCGCCGCTCGAGCCGCTTTGTCCGCGCCGCCGCCGCCCGACGCTGCCGATTTCGCCGCAACGCCCCCGCGGCCGCCAACGCCGCCGCCGCCGCCGCCGCCGTCAAAGCTTCACCTTCATCCTCTTCGACGCCGCCCACAACCCCGGCCTCCGCGTCCCTGCTCGCCTTCTCCACCTCCTCGACAGCCGCACAAGTCGCTGCCGAAGCCGCCGCCGCCGCAGCCGTGACCCCGCCCGCCACGGGCGCCGACGCCGCGCGACGACCGCGCCGCAGCGGTGGCGGTGGCGACGACGGCGGCGACAGCCGCGGTGCGCGGTCGTCCGGCACGGCGGGGCTGTCGTCCACCGCCGCCGCCGCCGCCGCCGGCACGATACCATCGGAAGGATCACTATCTGCCTCAGCGGTGTGGGTTACGAGGTTGTCGAGCTGGTTTGGGGGGAGGGAGGGGAAGTGGGAGCGGTCTGTTGAGAGAAAGTAAGTGAGGAGCAGGAGCAGAGCTTTATACCGTGGTCACCGTCACGGGCTCTTTGTCGTCGTCGTCGACGTGTGGTTGGACTTTAGATCGCACCGGCGCCGGGGATGGTGCTGAAAATAATTGGTTGGGGGGGGGGTTGGGCCGTCAGCCGGTTGGAAAAACAAAAAAAGGGCGAGAGTGGCGTGTTTCGAGGCATCCAAACTACAACTCAGCAAAAAACGCACCAGCCGTCACAAACCCGTCCTCCGACGCGCTGCGCGACAGCCCGCAGCCAGAGGCCCCGGCGAACTCCAGGAGACCCTCCCCCACCGGTAGCGGCGAACCACCGTAGTCACCGCCGCTCGCCGCGGCCTCGGGCTCGGCGTCCGCCGCCGCCGACTCGTCCACAGCAAGAACCACAATCGCCGGCGGCGTCAGCGCGGCGTCGCCGTCCCCGTCGTCGTCGTCGTCGTCGCTGCTGCCGCCACCGCCATGGTCGTAGTTACCGTCGCCGCACTCATCGTCGTCGCCCTCGCCCTCGTCGTCGTCGTCGTCGTCCGCGCACGCGCCGCCGCTCTCACTCTCGTTCTCGTCGCTCTCCTCCTCGTCGTCCTCGTCGGCCGCTGCCGCTGCGCGCCGGGCGTCGCCTCCGTCGCCGCCCTCATCGTTCTCGTCGCCGCCGCCTTCGCTGTCGTCGGGAAGCCGTCCGGGGGGGCGGCTTGCCAGGAAGGCGGCGATTGTCAGCCACGGCCGCATGATTGGTGTGAGTGCCTTTTTTTTTTTTTTTTTTTTTTTTTTTTCGTTTTTTTTTGGTTTGGACGAAGGTTTTTCTCCCCTCGCCGCCTTGTCCACGGCATGACCCCACGCGACGCGATAGTGATCCTCGTTTGCTCGCCGTGCACGACAGCGAACGCGCTTGCTACCCACCCCCCTTAACCTAACCCTCTCTCGCCCTACCGCAATGCAAGTCTCCTTAGGATCGGTTGGAGGTCGGGAAGAAATGTGAATTTTAGCTTATTTTTCGCGGTCGACTGGTGCTGCGATCGGGTAGGGAAGGAGGGGGTGATGGTGCGGACGCGTAAGGGCGGGATTACCGCGGGTAAACCTAACCGCCAGTTACAGAAATCTTCCAAACGGATCCTATCCCCATCCTAACCCAGCCCCGGTTTGCGAAAAAGTCACTTATCCGAACTGGAAAAATCCCGTTTTGGGTTAGGATAACAGTTAAGACCGGCTAACCGCCGAGCCTTTGTCTGTAGAGCATGTCATGGGTTTGCCGAGGCGACCTGGACGTTGTCTATTAAGGTTCACTGTTGATGGCGCTTTCTCTTCCCTTACAAAAAAAAGAAAAAGAGGCGCAAAACAGAATGGGTTGTCGGAACTGGCGGTTTCGTTTTTGCGACGACAAACCAGCTTCCTTGGGAATAAGTTCTGTGTTTCATTGTCCATTCGCCTGATGCACTCCCGTCCTCATCCACAATAACATCCCCTTTCTCCCAACCCCCTTCCCCCCATCTCCACTTCCCCCACTCTCTTTCACATCACTACCCCGCCGCGGGCGGCGCGGCGCCACTACCACCACCTCCCCCGACGCCGCCGCCGCCGCCGCCGGTCTTCCTCGTCCACCGCCACACGGCCTGGTCGCCGTCCTCCATGGCCGGCGGGCCTGCCTCGTGCATGCGCACCAGCTCGCCCCAGCGCGCCTCCAGCTCCTCCATGTCGCGCGACACCTTCTCCAGCAGCACCTCGAGCGCGGTGATCAGCCTACTGACGGCCGACGCGCGCGGCGGCGGCGGCGGTGGCGAGGGTGAAGCCGGCGGCTGCCGCGGCGGCGGCGGCGATGGATGCGGCGGCGGCGGCTCGGGCTGCGCCACGTGCGATATGGTCATTCCACGCGGCGGGGGCAGTCGCAAAGGGTGGTAGCCGTGCAGCAGCGTGTGGGATGGCGGTTCCGGCGGCGGCGGCGGCGGTGGCGGCGGCGGCTGTGCGGCGGCGGCGGCTGCTGCTGCTCCCGGTTGTGGTGATGGGTCGTGGCTGCCGCCCGCGTCGTGGAGCATGGACTTTGCCGCGGCGAGCATGCGCTGGATCGTCGTTGTGGCCGTTTGGATCTAGGCTCAAAAGCGTGCGTTTTTTTCGCGTCGAGGGCATGTTAGAGCGTCCCGTGGATGGATTGGCCCCGGGGGGAAGGGAAGGGAAAGAAAGGGGGGTGGGGGGGGGGAAGGGGGGAGTTAAGCTTGCCTGGGCCACTCTTGCTTGGAATGCTTGGCGGGCTCTCATGTAGAGGTGGTCTGTGTGTTTGGTTTGCAGTGGAGTCGCGTTGTTTGGTTTTGTGGGGGGCAGAGTTTAGACGGAAGAGAGTGCGAGAGACAAACAGAACGAGAGAGACAGAGAGAGAGAGAGGGAGGGAGTGTGTGTGTGTGTGTGTTTGTGTGTTTGTGTGTGGGTGCGTGTGTGTGGTGGTGTGTTTGTCGCGGGACGGAAATTCGACGCGAAGACAAGTGGTGGCGGATTAGAAATAACAGCGGCAAAAAAGATGGAAAAACATCAGCCCAAATATGCATATCAAAAACAGGGAAAGACAAACACGGAAAACGGAAAAAAGGAGGAAACGCGTCGACAGCTGGTGTGTGCGAGTGTGTTTGTGTGTATGTGTGTGTGGGGGACAGAGAGAGCCCGTCGGAATTGAAAAACGCACTTGCACACACCTCCGCAATGCTCTCTCTCGCTCTGTCCCTAGGTCTCCCAAGCAGCCGCTCACACACACACACCACACACGCACAGGCACAAACACAAACACAGACGCACACACGCTCACTCTGTCTGTCACTCTCTCTCATCTCCTCTCTCGCCTCTTCTCCGCGTGTCAGCTTTTCCGTCAATCACGGCAAATCCAGCCAGCCACTCGCCTCCGCACCGGAAGAAGGGCAGCAGCAATTAACACAGCACAAATCCGAAGCTGGGCTGAAAAAGGCCGGGGGGGGGGGGGGGGGGGGGAAGGGGTGGAGAAAGAGGCCGGAGAGGGGCCGGAAGGAAGGGGGGGGAGGGCTCTGCTTGGGCCAGTTGCGAGAGAGAGAGAGAGAAGAGGTCCTCTCACCGTTGTCACCAAACTCTGCGATCAACCGTGTCGTGAGCTCGTCTCGCAGCGGATAGACTTGCATCGGCTCCGGCTCGAACGCTCCGCTACTGCTGCTGTACGAAGACGATGATTGCGAGCCTGGCGGAGGATTCATGAGTGGCAAGAAGGAGCGGGGGTGGGGGTGGGGGGCGGGGGTGGGGGGTGACACGCGCGATTTTTGTTTCTCGGGAAGGGCGGGGGGGTATTGTAAAGTTGTGCCTCAGTTTTTGTCAGATAAAGTGGGTGTGCTTGGAAGTGGCGACTGTTTTATCTTGGGGATGGATTAATTTTTTTTCTTTCAGTGTGGATGTGTCGATGGGACTGGCGGACCAAAGGATGATGCGCGAGAGGATCGAGTGCGGGGAAATGTGGGGGGGAAAGAGGAGAGGTGGGGGGGATGGAACACGCGTGTTGTGTGCACTGACTGGTCCATGGGTACCAGAGGTGGCAGTTGATCGAAATGGTGGGGGGGAGGGGGCTGTCGCCATGACGGGGGACGGTGAAGGGATAGCTGCACCTTCAGTGTCGCGACGCGGCGGCAAGAGCGGCGGCAGTCGGTGGTGCGGAGGCGGCTGCTGCTGCGGCGACGGGGGCGCAACCAGCCGTGGCGGGCGGTCGCGGAACGCGTCGCCGCGCATCATCGGCGGCGCACGAGGCGGGAGCCACCACTCGGGCTCGCCGGCGGCGGCGGCGGTCGGAGACCAGCCGGGGCGTTGATAGCGGGTGTTGCTGCGCTCGCCGCTGTGAATGTCGTCGGTCACCGGGATCGTGGGGGGGGCGATGATGGTGCTGCTGACGGTGCAGCTGATGGTGGAATCGGCGGTGCTGCCGCTCCTGCCGGTGCTGGTGGCGATGATGGCGTTACTAATGTCTGGGTGGATGACGTTTTTGCTCTTGCTGACGCCGCCGCCGCCGCCGCCGCCGCCTCCGTTGCCGCCGCCTCCGTTGCCGCCGCCGCCGGTGCCGCTGCGGCTGCTGCCGCGGCTGCCGCTCGTCTTCATCCCAACAGCGCGAAGCGCGCACGGGGTTTTTGTCGATTTTTTTTTTTGTTTGGTTTTGGTTTGTTTTTTTGTTTGGGGCGGGGTTTTTTTGAAACCTTTTTTGATCTGAATACGCGAACTTTCTGTACAGTATTTATACTGAAACAAACATTCGAAGAGGAATGTAAATATGGCTGGCTGCATTGGGCGGTGGAGACAATCCGCCCGACGCACTTGCTCTCTTCCCAGTGCGTTACGAATACCGTAAGGCAACGGTAAGAACAAGAACCAGAATGAAGCACAAGCCCACAAATTTGAGGAGGCGAATGGAATCACGCCTTCGAAGTCCAGGTGCAGGGTTGGAGAGGAGGGGAGACAGAGAGAGAGAGAGAGAGATAGAGGGAGCGAGAGAGAGAGAGAGAGAGAGAGAGAGAGAGAGAGAGAGAGAGAGAGAGAGAGAGAGAGAATGTGTGTGTGTGTGTGTGGGTGTATGTGTGTGGGCTGAGCGTATTTATTAGCAACACCCACACACACACACACACTCGCGTGCGCAAGGAGCCAGACGGACATCGTTTACTTTTCATGGGAAGGCGGAAGGAAGGAGGAAGAAGAAGAAATATGGATAATCGTCGGTCGGCGGATCAATCATTCATTCAATGAATCAATCAATCAATCAATCAGTCAATCAATCAACCAATCAATGAATCAATCAATCAATCAATCGATCAATGAGTAAGAATTTATATACATTATTGTAATATTGCTCTGTTCCTTGAGTTTGAGAAGCCTTCGCGAAAACCAAAAACAAAAATTTTCCAAAATTGCCACAGCCGCGCGTGGAGACAAAAAAAAAAAAAAAAAAAGAAAAAAGAAAAAAATTTTGGCAAAGTGTCGTCCGTTCCTTCCCACCACCGAGGAAGAAACAACGAACAAGGAAGCAGATGGATGACGTGACGCCACGTGAAAGCAAACCTTTCGTTTGCCAACTTCGCTTTGCTAGTAGTTTCTTAGAAATGGAAAGTGTCTTTTTTGGGAGACTGCTGTGCACACCGTTTCGTTTACAGGGATTTCATGTTCCTTCAGATTTTCTGGCGAAAAAAAACGAGAAAAAAGGCGAGGGGACCAAAAAAAAAAAAAAAAATAATAATTGGTTGACAAGGCGGCCTTGCAAACATGGGAAGCACCAGGACAGTTGACGACAAGTTGACAGACAAGTCTGACTAAGAAGTCAACCCACAGCCCAACGTGGAGAATTAGAGCAAACAGCCAGTTCTGCACGACCAATCAAATGTGAAGGTGATTATGCTTGCGATCATTCATCAGATCTGACCCAAACCTCTTTCCAGCACCAAGAGCCAAACCCCATCTGTTATGAATCACCCTCTGGAAACCTCTGGAACCTTCTAGAACATTCCTTCATGGAACCTTCTGGAACCTTCTGGAACCTTCTAGAACATTCCTTCATGGAACCTTGTGGAACCTTCTGGAACCTTCTTTGCTTTCCTGACTTGTCTTGTTGTCATTGGTATCATTGGTATCATTGTATTACTAATTGCTCTTTCTGGAACTTTCTTGGAGTCTTGACAAGGAACACTCTCAAAAGGTATAAAAGGGGGATGGGGGACCTGTCCCATCCCTCAAGTGAATTATTGTTTCCAATACAATCATCACTCCTCTCAGTTCCTTGTCTGCCTTGTCCTGTCCTGCCCTGTTCCTGACATCATAATTCACTTCACCCTCTCCCACTACTCTCTGCCATCATGTCTGACCCAAACAACACCTTCCCTGATGCAACTGCCTTCCAAGCCTTGATGGACCAATTACAAGCCCTCTCAAGACAGACACACCAACTTCAAGAACAAGTCCTTCACCAGCAGCACCAGCTTCAACAACAACTTCACCAACAAGAACATCAAGCTCTTCCCCTGCCTCAAGCCAACCAAGCAAGAGAGCCCAAGGTTCCCAGCCCTGACAAGTTCACTGGGCTGGCCAAAGACCTTAGGAACTTCATGGCCACTGTGGAGAATGTCATCCTTCTCCAACCTTCAAGATTTCCCAGTGAGCAAGTCAAGGTTCTTTTCACAAGCACCCTCCTGTCTGGTCAAGCTCAATCATGGTACAGATCTCTCCCAAGCACACCCACCACCCTGCAAGAGCTCTGGGAGGGGCTGGAAGCTACCTTTGGTGACCCCTACGCATCTTGGACAGCAAGATCCAAGCTCAAGCATATCAAGCAAGGAAAGCAATCTTGTGTGGCCTACACCAACCAATTCAAGCAACTAGCCAGAGACTCTGGATACAATGATGCAGCTCTGATGGAGCTGTACCATGATGGTCTCCATGAGTCCATCCAAGACATGCTCTCCCAGTCTCTGCACATCCCTGAGACCTTGGAAGAGTACATTCTCCTTGCCATCAAGATTGACAACAGACTCTACTCCAAGAGGCTGAAGCAAAGACAAGTAGGAACTACATCAAGACCTACCCCAGTTCCTCAAGCTCTTACAGTTCCTGAACCCATGCAAGTGGATGCAGTTGAGACACTTCCTAAGGGTCCTCTGAGCCAAGAGGAGAAAACAAGGAGGGCCCAGCAGGGACTGTGTTTTTACTGTGGCTCCAAGGAGCATGCTGTCAAGGACTGCCCAAGGAAGAAGCACCCAAACTCCCAGGTCCAGGCTCACTGAGGGGCAATTCCCTGGACCCTCCTCCAAGCTGCCCCTGTTTCATCACCACCACCAGCACCACAAACACCTCAGATTCCAAGCCCCACCAACTCACCATGGATGTCAAGATTCAACTCTCACCCAAGTCAACCATCACAACCAAGGCCCTTATCAACTCTGGATCATCCTGCAACATCATTGATGCCACCCTTGCCAAGTCTTGTGCCATTCCCACCATCAAGAAATCCACACCCCTCAAGGTCCACTTTGCCAATCATGCTCTGTTCAAGGAAATCAGCCATGAAACCAAGCTAAACCTCCACATCCAAGACTTTCCACCATCCATGGTCAACCTGGAAGTATTGGATCTTGGCTCACCCACATTCTCTGTCATCCTGGGATTACCATGGCTGCAAGCCCAGAACCCTGACATTGATTGGGTCACTGGTCAAGTCCAACCTCCACCAATTGGAACAGTCACCCAAAACTCAAGTCAAGCCCCCAAGTCTCATGCTCTCAAGTCCCTGATTCAAGGTTCTCAGCCTAGTATCCAAGGTCAACGACAAATGACAGCTCCAGTATCAGCCTGCAGCTCACAGATCCCAGCCAAGATTCAAGTTTCACAGTTCACAGTTCATAGTCAAGATTCCAGCACAGCTCATAGAGCTCACAGTCATGGCCAAGTCTGTAGTTCACAGAACCCACAGTCAAAGATTCAAGTACCACAGTTCACAGTCCAAATTCAAGATTCAAGCTCCACAGCTCACAGTCTTTGCCAAGAACAAAACCCTCAGTCAAAGATTCAAGGATCACAGTTCCCAGTCAAGATTTTTTTCATGCCCCACTGCTGATGAGCGCAGAAGGACAGACCTTGCACCTGAAGGGGGGGATGGTTTCACCCCACCATCCAAGACACACCTTTCACTGCTTCCTGACAGTGTGTGGGCCTATGCTATTTCCAAGGACCCCAAGCCTCACAAGATTCAAATCAGCCAAGAAGAGGAAAAACTTGAGATACTCAAGACAAGGCATGATGCAGCAACAGCTGGACACCCAGGAGAGCACAAGACATATGAGCTTGTTTCCAGAGACTTCTACTGGCCAGGCATGAGGAAGTACATCAAGAACTATGTAAGCAGCTGTGAAACCTGTCAAAGAAACAAATCCAGCAGACACAAGCCCTATGGACTTCTGGAGCCCCTCCCAATTGCCATCAGCCCTTGGTCATCAATATCCATGGACTTCATTGTGAAACTGCCCCCATCCCATGGATTTGACTCTATCCTTGTTGTCATCTGCAGAAGGACAAAGTTGGCCCATTTCATCCCCTGCACTGAGAATATAGATGCACAAGGAACAGCAGACCTGTTTTTGCAGCACATATTCAGGCTCCATGGGCTGCCTCAGTCAATCGTCAGTGACAGAGGACCACAGTTCAGATCTCAATTTTGGAAAGCACTCACAGCAGCCCTTGGAATCAAGTCTCAACTGTCAACTGCTTATCACCCTCAGACTGATGGACAAACAGAAAGAACAAACCAGACTCTGGAGCAGTATTTGAGGTGCTATGTCAGCTATCAACAGGATGATTGGCCCACCCTCCTTCCACTGGCAGAATTTGCTCTCAACAATTCACTCCACTCAAGCACCCAGCTATCTCCTTTCTTTGCAACCTATGGCTTCAATCCAAGAGGAGATCTTCTGGGACAAGAGACCCTATCCAATGTCCAAGCTCCTGCTGCGGCTTCACACTTACATAAGCTCAAGATCATCAACTCCTTCCTGGACTCCACCCTGAAGCAAGCCCAAGAAGATGCCTCAAGATTTGCCAACACTCACAGAATAGACCATGACCTTGCTGTGGGTCAGCAAGTTTGGCTTCTGAGGAAGAACTTGCAGACCAAAAGACCAAGTCCCAAGCTAGACAACCTCAAGTTGGGTCCTTTCAAGATCTTGGAGCAGATCAATCCAGTCACCTTCAAGCTGGATCTCCCTGCATCCATGAAGATCCACCCAGTTTTCCATGTCAGCCTTTTAGAGAAGTTTGTGGCCAATTCCATTCCAGGCAGAGTTGTTCCTCCTCCTCCTCCAGTTGAGGTAGAAGGTGAAGAGGAATTTGAGGTTGAACAAATCTTGGATGCCAAGTGGTTTGGAAGAACACTCAAGTTCCTTGTTAAGTGGAAAGGTTACTCAGATGCTGACAACACCTGGGAGCCTGAGTCAAACCTCACTCACTGCCAAGACCTTCTGCTCGAGTTCAAGACCAGGTACCCCACCAAGTTGCAGAAGAGGCCTAAAAGGGGGAGATGATGTTATGAATCACCCTCTGGAAACCTCTGGAACCTTCTAGAACATTCCTTCATGGAACCTTCTGGAACCTTCTGGAACCTTCTAGAACATTCCTTCATGGAACCTTGTGGAACCTTCTGGAACCTTCTTTGCTTTCCTGACTTGTCTTGTTGTCATTGGTATCATTGGTATCATTGTATTACTAATTGCTCTTTCTGGAACTTTCTTGGAGTCTTGACAAGGAACACTCTCAAAAGGTATAAAAGGGGGATGGGGGACCTGTCCCATCCCTCAAGTGAATTATTGTTTCCAATACAATCATCACTCCTCTCAGTTCCTTGTCTGCCTTGTCCTGTCCTGCCCTGTTCCTGACACCATCCCTTCAGTGACACATCCAACAAAAGGTCTTCCAGGCTGAAGAAAGCGGCCAGTAATCACAATGGGCCATGGCTGGTCATTGAGATACCAGTGTGCATCAGGAACAGCTGCATTGGTTACCATTCTTTAGAACACAGTATCCATGGGACCAGAAACTTTCCAGAGGGGTTGGGAATTGAAACCAGAGACAAGAAAAATAGTGGTCGGAGCTCCCTTTTTCCAATAATGGGGGCTGGTGCGATCCACCTCAACATGCTCAGAAGTGGAGATAAGAGAAGGATACTATCAAATTAATTCTTTGGGTGAAGTGAATTATTGTTTCCAATACAATCATCACTCCTCCTTCCTTGTCTGCCTTGTCCTGTCCTGCCCTGTTCCTGACATCATAAAGCAAAAGTGGAAAAATGACAGAAAAGCGGAAGCAATAACAGGGGCTTGAAATCTGACAAATCTAGCAGTTTTGCAATTTGTACCAAAGATGCAAAACCCGCGATAATAGATAAAATCTTTAATAGGATTCCATTATTGCCCGTCCCCCAGTAGTTAGATTCTCCTATAGCCAGTCTCCTGCCCCTACATCCCCACACTGCACTGGTATTTTAGACAGAGACAAAAAATGGAAGACAACCGCTTGGACGCTGCCGCCGCCAGCTGCGTTGGCGTGGGCAAAAGGCAACGCTGGTAGGTCGGCAGGCCCTCTCCACCGATCGAGACAAAATAGACGGCACCTTGCAAATGAGGTAGGGCGTGCACCATGCAACGTGGGGTAACGATGACGTCGATGGAAGGTCAGGGCGCCGGGTGAGTTGTTCAGCCCAATGAGCATCAGATCTCCCATGGCCATCCAAGCTGAGCTAGGATCTTCAAAACAGGTTTCGGTGGACTGCTGGCGACTACACATGGTGCAGTGAGGTTGAGAGGTTTGTGCAGGGCTGTTGTGAGTTCCATGGGATGATGGAGTGGGAGGAAGGGAAGGGTTGATGATTGGAGAAGACGGTCGGTGAGAGGCTGAGGAGCAAGAGTGAGGGGCCTGGGGATTGGGCTTAGGGGATCTGCAGGGCTTAAAGCGCTTGTCAGACAGCTTGATGAACTTTGACTTCTCTCAAGAGATAGTGCGTCACAACAGGGTATCCAAATGAGGCGATGGGCGTCAAGAAGGAGCAGATGGAAAGCAGTGACAAGGGGTTTAAGGACAGAGGCAATGGGGTTTTCATGTGAGAATAACGTGTCATAAAAGGATTGGAGGATGAAGCCACAAACGAGGGAGAAAAAATTGATACAAGATTGATTGTCAAAAAGAAATTCAGGGCAGGAGAGCCAGTAAATGGGATGGGCTCCGGGAGGAGAGTGACCATGAGGTACAAGGAACAGAGGAGGAAAGAGTTTCAGCAAGGGTGTTGCGAAAAAAAAAAAATCATGGTAATAGCGTCAGCAGCTGTAGGGCATTCCCAGACAGACTCTGTGGTTTCCAAAGCATGGTGGCATCGACGACAGAGACCATTTGGGTAGACTTGAGGGTGTTGTTGGTGTAGAACTTTTTGGGTGGGCAAAGTGTTGCTGAGGATTTGGAGTTGGTATTTGCAATGAGCAGGGCCAGGGAGAGTGCCAAAGAGGGAAGGGGTTTAATACCAGAGTGCAGAACGAGAAACGCTGCTTCCCAATGAACTAGGTCAGGGTTGTGGGTGATGTGGGCAAAGGCTGAGGTGGTCAGAAGAGTGACATGATGGAGAGACTTGCGAGGAGACGCAATTGTTGTCAAAGTTGGCCCAAGACAGGGGTATTTGAGATGACAGCAGTGGCTGGGAGGATCTGTTTGAGAACGAGGTTGGTTTTAGGCAGAACTCTGGTTAGCAGCAAGAGGCACAAGACGGACCCAAATCTATTGTGACTGTCAGTTATCATTCTCACGATGTCCATGGGAGAGTGAGCCACTGCCAATGCAGACCTGGGCGCTGGCTTGCGCTGATGACAAATACTCCGAGTATTAAGTGGAACAGAAGCCCAGTGTCAACAGTTTTCCTCCTCCTCTGCTCAAGCAGATAATATAGGAGAGGTTTTTACCCTGTGCCAGTCACGCTTGCCTAGCAACTATTACAGTGTGCATATCATCATTATGTATCAATAATTCATAACAGAGTTTTTTTCTCTTTCTCTCCAAGTTGGGGAGAAGGATCACCCACAAACACACATCTCCACTTCATTCACTCCTTCCACTAACTCACTCAGAGTAGACTGTTTACAGTAGGGTTGTGTTATGAATCACCCTCTGGAAACCTCTGAAACCTTCTAGAACATTCCTTCATGGAACCTTGTGGAACCTTCTGGAACCTTCTTTGCTTTCCTGACTTGTCTTGTTGTCATTGGTATCATTGGTATCATTGTAATACTAATTGCTCTTTCTGGAACTTTCTTTGAGTCTTGACAAGGAAGACTCTCAAAAGATATAAAAGGGGGATGGGGTCCCATCCCTCAAGTGAATTATTGTCTCCAATACAATCATCACTCCTCTTAGTTCCTTGTCTGCCTTGTACTGTCCTGCCATGTTCCTGACAGGCTGTAAGTTGTGGGTACAGATGATACCAGCTTGTATTCTTGTTCGTTGCCAGCATTGCTGTTGTGTCCACAAACCCAGGAAACTTGTGGGGGGGGCCAATCCAAGACTGTAGAGTGGCTGCAATGCATGCCCAAAGGGTGGGTTGGGAAGTGGTGTGCAAATGACAATGGAGGGAATCAGAGGGAGGAGGTGTGTTGAGCTCGCTGTGCAGATGGGGACTAAAGGAGTTTGAGGGAAAGAGTTTCTCAGAGGTGTGAACCACTCCAAGATTGCCAAGTTGAAAAGTGTGGGGCAGTGGAAGCTTTGCAGTGATGGTGAGGGCATCAAGGAGAGCAGCAATTTCAGCAGTGGTGGAAGAGGCAGAGAGTGGAGGGAGGGTGAAAGACAAGCTCAAGGGAAACAACAGATCCAGCCATGAAGCCCTTGTCACAAAGGGAGCCATGAGTGTCAAAAGTCAAGGATGGGTGGTTTTGAGCATGGGCAGCAGGGAGGAGGAGCATGTCCATTGGTTGAAAGTAGGGATGCCTGAAGGGCGCTGGATTGAAAGTGGAGTAGTGGGTATGAAAACAGCAGTTGGGGAAGGGCAGTTAACAAAGAAGATGGACTGGGAGGGTTGAGTTGCAGTAGCGCTTGTGAGGCTGCTGATGGAGGACTGTGTAGGTGGAGTACACAAGGGAAGTTGGATTGTAGGGAGAGATGTGCTTGCTGCATGGGTGAGAGAATGGGGGGACCCAATGGGGCAGCCAAGGCATTGGACCAAGTGGAAATTGTGGGAGGAAGGGTGAAGGCGTTCAGGGAGCCTGGAGTAGTGAGAAAGGAGTTGGGGTTTGGGGTGTGTGTGAGTTCAGTCAACAATGTGGAAGAATTCTACTTGTGGTGGGGTCATCAGATGGAAGAAACTGTCGGGGGCAAGGGGGGGATGGAGGATGTTATAGATGAGGTAAGAAGCAATTTTGTCACCCATCTATTTGTGTTTGGTGATGTTGAGGAAATTGATAGTGGTGGAAAGGATTTGCTGCCGTGCTGCTGAGCTCATACCATCTGCTGTGAAGTGGTTGCCAAGGTGTTGAAAGGTGGTGTTTGGAGGGTGAGCAGGAAGGACAGTGGTGCCCCAGTTGATGGTGGTTGCTGCTGATTGTGGGGTATTGACAGTGGAGATGAAGGGTTTCTTGGTGTTAGACTCCATGTTGTTATGTGACTGGTACTCAAAGAGGACGTTGGCCTGAAGATCCCTCCAAGGTGCTGGTGAGGGTGTTGGTGTTGTTGACAAGGGCAAACCAGTAACAGAAGCAGTGGGTTGGGGGTTGAAGAATTCGACAGGGAAGTTACAAGGAGTGGGAACCAAGAAAACAAAACTGGTGGTACAATGATCAAGAACGCAAAGAACAGGATCCCCAAAGATTCGCCAATCAAGGGGTCCCACAAAGGACCCTTGCCGAATCAAAGTGCCAATGGGGATGGTAGGGGATAGAAGATCCAGGGAGGGCAGAGAAGTTGTGACCAAGGAGTACATTGTGAGAAGAGAGGATGGAAGAGATACGAGTAAGATGGATGGACTGAACAACTTTGGCTGCAAGTATACAGAGGCTGATTGGACAGAGGTTAGTGATGTCACCACCCCACGCAGCTTTCTTGTGTATTGAGAAGATGGAGGAAGATGCCCAAGAGTCCAGGATGTCAAGGAAGAGAAAAGAGCAATTGATTAGGGAGGAGAAGAATGCAAGAGTATCAGGGCCAGCTGCGAGGAGGAGCTCTCTAGAGATTTGGGAGGGGCCAGGGACCATGTTGGAGGCAAGAGATTTGAGGGCGTTTTCAATGTCGTGGCAGAAGGGGGCAACATAACCTTTGAGAAAAGATCCGGAGGAATGTGGGGACAGGGGTTGCATCTCAGAGTGGAATGGCGAGGATGGTGGAAAGAGAGTGAGGGTATGAGGGCGAAACCAATGTTCAACCTTTTGTTGGCAGATGCCAGGGACAAGGTTGGGATTGTGGGTGATTGAGGGACCTTCGTCAGTAGTGTAGCAAATGTGGTCCATGCTGGAGTTGCTGCGTGTGCGGTTAAGGATGTTGTTGAGGACAGTCTTTATCTTGCCAGAAGAGAAAAGGTCATGTCTACGTGTGGGAGCTGTGGTGATGTCCTCCATTTTGTACTTTTCTGCTGCCTGGCGTTGGGCATGGTAGATGGCCTGGCAATGGCGGTTGAAGGCACGGAGCAAAATGTCACCATAGTCAGTTGTGTCAAAGAAACAGGCTTTGTACTGAGTGGATGTGGGACAAGAAGGAGTTAGACTGATCTGCGCCCCACTCAGATGTGGTCAAAGGAATGGAAGGGAAGATGTTAGCCAGATTGTGCACAGGGACTTTGGCAAGTGCCCAGAGTTTCTCTAGTTTCCAACGTGCAACGAGAAATGGTTTGGCACAGCAATATATCTTTGGCACTGCTGAGGAGGCTCCCTTGTGAGGACGGAACTTTTTACCAAGCTGAAGCAGCAACTCATGAAACAATGTGGAGAGTGTGTCAAGGTGGCTGACTAGGAGTGATGCACGTTCTGGGGAGGGGTAGTGAAAGGTAGGGTTGGAGAGTGTAGGAACCCAAGCTCAGAGGAGAGGAGAATGGTGTCCAACACTGTGAGGGCTGCTGAGAGGGGGGCAAGCTCAAGTGAGACAGGTGATGTGAAATTGTCTAGTTGCTCTTCTGAAGCTTCCAAAGGTTTGATGACCTGCCAGCACAGAGCGAAGAAGGGAAACGTGTGGAAGGGGAGGAAGCAAGGATTATGTTGAAGGGGAGGTGGTCTGAAGTGTCAGTGAGGTGGGGCTCCTCAAGTGGAGAAGAAATGTTAGCTTCAGTGAAGTAGGCAAGAGCAGCTGGCGAGAGCCAAATGCTGTCCAAACGAGAGGAGTAGGAGCCAGCGGTGTGTGTGTAAGAGGGAAAGTCTGGTGCAGGTGTCGAAAGGAATCAACAAAGACTTTCAGGGAGAGGGTGGGGAGGAACCTATGGCAGGAAGGAGATGTGGGGGCTCTGGCTGAGTGGTCAAGAGCGTCAGTGATGGTGTTCCAGTCACTAAACCAGGTGGCTTGGTGGGGTGAGGTGGAGTCAGAAGAGGCAGGAGACTTGCTCCATTTTTGCAAGTCAGGGAGTCCCTCAGATTGGGGGCCAGCAGGCCAGTATATATTTCGCAGGAGGATGGAGCATTGAGCAAAAGATAAGGTGAGGGCATGGCATGAGCTCCAAAGTGGGAAATGTCAGTGACGTGTGGTGCCAGGGAAGATGAGATATGAAGCCAACACCAGCATGGCGGAGGGGGTGGAGGATATGAAGAAACCTTTGTAATTCTTAGTGATGCGACAAATCGAGTGGGTGGCCTCTGTGTCAGTGCAGCCAGTTTCTTGAATGGCAAGGATGCAGGTTTTGGTGTGATCGAGCCAGTGGGAGATGGATGCAGCCTTGGCAGAGAAGGCTCGGTAGACTTTCCCACCAGCCCCTTTGGGGCCGGAACAATGAAAAAAAAAAAAAAAAAAAAAAAAAAAAAGGAGAAGGAGCACAGCTGTTGAAGATGACTGAACAGTTAGTTTTTTGCCACATCAATTCCAGGTTGTAAAAACAAAATGGGCAGAGAACAAAAGGCCAGCAGTGCCCTTTGCTGAGTTGAAACAACCAGATATGTGGGCAGATGTGGAGCAAAATTTGCATTAGATGTGCTGCAGGTTGTAAATGCTGGTCGAGTGACGAATGTTGTAGAAGTCAGTGGTGTGTTGCTTTTCATCAGTTACACGATGCTGATGTTCTGCGGATGGTTTGAGCCGACAGATGGTGACACTGTCGTTAACTGGGATGGGTTGTGTCGGTAACCCTAGCTGCGAAAAGTGACGCAGTTGTCTACAACGAGCTGAGGGTGAATGATGAAAGTCGATGGAGTTCTTGGAGAGGGAGAAAGCATCGAGAAACATGAAGTGAAGAAGAAAGTAAGAAAGAGAAGAGAGAAAACGGTGAGTGACTGAGAACAAAAGTTAGAGAGTGAGAGGAAAAGGGTGAGATATTGGCACGTAAGTGCGGATTGAAGCAAGGCAGAGACGAAAGGAGTAAAACGAGAAAGACGCGGGGACACATAAGTAAAGACGGAAACATTCTGAATATCGGCCTGTTGCATTTGCTCCATGCAGCCAGCGCCCAGCGAATTTAAGTCCATCTTGAGCGATAATGCAGCGAGTAGGGCAGAGCTCTCTTTTGCGGGTCATCTTATCATTATTTCTTGCGTCCACCCTTGAAATAGAGCTTGTCAGTGCGTGCTGCCAATCATCAACACCCCCAACCGTGCCCTGCGTGTGCCCTTACCTTGCTGCTCGACGCTCCCGACGAGCTCGCACCACTGCTGCCGCTGCAGGATCCGTTCACCATCTTGCATGCCGACGCAGGAATCTCCTTGTGCACCAACACCTCCTCGGTCATCCTTCCCCACCGCTCGCCTCGGTTCACAACCTTCTGATGCGGGTCTGTTGGGTTCGCTTTGTTATTTGCAAACTTGCCGTCACCGGACTTGTCCGGCCGCCCAACATTCGAGCTTTTAGTCATGTCGACCGTGCGCCCCAATTTCGACTTGTCGATCTGGGAAGAGTCAGCATTGGGGGCGTTCGAGCTTAGAAACAGGAAAAGACGGAGCTCTCCTCACAAAGGCGCTCACCTCCACAATACCGTGGCCACCGCCCTTGTTGTTGTAAAACTCGGCGCGCGCCTTGCTCTTTGTGGTCGAAATCCAGTCCGACTGCACTTGGTGCTGGTTCCCGACGTGGCACGTCGGGCACTTTGGCGCGCCGCCGTTCGGACAGTCGGTGCAGGTGTTCCCCTTGCCCGGCGCGGGCTTGCTCCCGGACGCCGACGACGACACCATCGGCTTGCCCGCCTGCAGGTTCTTCTTGTCCTCCGCCGAGATCGCCCGGTACAGCGGCGCGGGCTTTGGCGACTGCTGCGACGACGAGGGGTTGCGACGTGCGGCTTGCGACTGCCGGCCGCTGGATGCCGGCCGCGATGCAGGCTGCGGCCGCCCGCCGCGGGCGCCCGATCCACTACCACCGCCACGACTGCTGGGACGGCCTCCACCGCCTCCGCTTGTGGGGCCGGCGCTGCCGCCGCCTCCACCGCTGCTGGTGCGGCCGCCGCCGCCGCCCACAGACGAAGAACCGCCGGTCTTGCACGGCTTGCTGCCGCAGAGACCGGGGGTGGGAGCAGCGTCAACGGTGGGCAGCTGCAGCAGCTGCACGAGGGAAGCAAGCGCGAGTGGGAGGACGAGGAGGAGGAAGACTGCGCGGACGGCCGGCTTCTGCCGGTCAGGAGTTCGTGTGCGGGACATAGCTTGTGGGTGTGTTTGTTAATGGCGTTTGGTAGCCCATCAGAGGGAGGAAGAGAGAGAGGAGAGAGAGAGAGAGCAACAGAGAGAGAGAAAGAGAGAGAGAGAGAGTTTACTGCGAGAGAAGAGAGAGAGAGAGCCGGACAAAAATAAATAAAAGAAGAAAACTGCTTCGGACTTCCGCTTGGACTTGTATAATTAAATTTGTCAAAGCCGGAGAAGTGCGGCATTCAGGACACGCAAGGAACTCGATTTTTTTTCCTTTTCTCCTGTTTTTATTTCTCTTTCAGTTTTTTTTCTATGTTTCACAGTGGGAACTTCCCACACGCAAAATTTGATTACAAACAATTGTGTGTGTGTGTTTGTGTGTGTTTGTATCTGTGTGGGCGAAGTCAAACCCTCACCCAATGCGGACAAGAAGGCAACTATTACAGCGTGCATATCATCATTATGTATCAATTATTCATAACAGAGTTTTTTTTCTCTTTCTCTCCAAGTTGGGGAGAAGGACCACCCACAAACACGCATCTCCACTTCATTCACTCCTTCCACTCACTCACTCAGAGTAGACTGTTTACACAACAGCGTGTTCACACAACAGCGTGCCTGTTGAGATTTGAGCCAAGGAAGCCAGCTTCCTATGTCGACGGCGGCCTCATCGCCACTGCTGATGCGACTCACACTAAGTTGGGTAAGCTGAAAGGCCTAATCTGAATCCAACGAAAAGATTTATATGAAGACGGCGGTGATTCTAGCTTTGCTTTCCTAGGCTTCACCAGCGAGGACAATGCGATTAGAATCACACTCAATGGGTTCAGAGAAATGTTGAACTGGGGCAGCCCACAGCAGCTCCAGGTCACCTGACTTTTGTCTGAACCAATGTTGAACCAGAGACTGGTTGATTTGAAATGCCCCTGTCTGTGGGAAGACTGGTTACTGGACACAGACCTCTGGACAGACCTTGGTTGATTTGAAATGCTCTGAATATTTTCAAATCACCCTCCTTCTGTGGGAAGGGGTTTACAACACCTCCCCAGAGCAAAGTCCTGTCTGGAGCAGTTTGCAACTTGTTCAGATAGGCAAAACAGGAAAACTGGTCAACCTGCCTGCAGGAGTATAAATTGGGCAGAGTTTTCTTATTGAAAAAAAGGCACTCTCACTCCAATTTGCCAGTTCTTGTCTAAAACAAGCTCTCTTTACCCACTTGCCCTTGGTTGCTTGCTACGCTGGCTCCCTTGTACAAGTTCTCAATTCAAGCCTCGGTTCCTTGACCCTTCTTGCGACCCCTCCTCCACTCACAACAAGGAAGGCCTAAATGTTGAACTACCACTACCTCCAACCACCAATTTTGTCCTTCCTTGTGACAAGTCACCCCAGCTGCACACCAAATTGCTTTAAGTTCCCTCCATTTTGTTCTCCAACACTTCCTAAGGGACAACACCACCAAAACTTCAATTCTCAGCCTGAAATTTGGCACACAGTTGCTCTTCTACAGTGCCAGCCTGCTATTCCTATTTCAGAATTTCGTCCACCAATCAGCTTGCAACAAGCATTGATCATCACTACGCGCAACACTATGTTGTCCAACCTAAACTTTGTTGTCAGCATGTTCAGTAGGGGAAAAAAGTCTTTGGACACCTTGGCAAAACAGCCTCGTCCTGCTCCCACCGCCATCACCTCCAAATTCAGCATGGAAAAACAGCAACACACAAAGCACGATGCTGCAACATGCAAGAGAGTCGTCAACCTGCATGAGAAGGGATGGAGCATTTGCAGGATCAGCGACTTAGTTCCCATCAAGCAATCAAATCAAGTGTCCATAGTATCATACAACGTTTTGACATTCAAAAAAGCTCTCAGCCTACGATCTACGATATCTGGCTTGGAAAACAAAAGGCTCTTCAAAGAATCATTGCTGTTCGTTACAGGACATATCAAATATCGTGAATTCAGCCTGATCTTCTCCAGTTTCAACCACAACCATTCGGAAGTACTTGCACCAACTTGGAATTCACAGCCGTATTTCAAAGAAGAGGCCTTTTTGTTTCTGAAGCATCCAGCAAGACGCTGGCATTTGCTCACAAGCGTAAGGACTGGACCTTCAAGGATCGGGCCAAAGTTATTTGGACTGACAAAGCAACTTTTGAAACTGGGAAGCAGGGTAAGGTCTGTGTGTGGAACTGACAGTGCAAAAGGATCGCCCCTCTGGAATTCCAGTGTTGAAAAAATCAGTTGCAAGCGCATGGAGCAAAATTTCCCCTTTGTTCCTTCAACATTTAGTGGAAAGTATGCCAAGGAGAATCAAGGCTGTTATCAAAAACAAAAGTGGTTTGTTCACTGGCAAGACACTGACAGAATTCAATGACTTTATTAGCAACCTTCAGATCAAGGTCATTGGTGAAAAAGAATCCAGGACCAAACACAGACAACTACAGCAAGCTACAGAGAAACATTACAGCTTTCTTTCACTTAACTTTACCTTCCATTTAACTCTTTGCCGGTCGGTCAAGTGGCCGCAGTCATGTTACCATTAGCAAAACACGAGAAACAGTCAAGTTCCAAAAGTTTCGCGTTATCACCGGGAGAATCATAAAAGCATAGACAGTACGTTTGGGTTGTGAGCCCAACGTGCTTCCACTACACTACGCTGCTGTCGTAGGGTGTCACCTAAAGTAATATCAAATGCACATTCCCCCACCCTACCCGTTCGCGGATGGAAAGCACCGATTCATCCAAACGATTACCACGCGTCGAACATCGGCTCGTACGCAACACGGTTCCCATCGCAATCTGGGCGTCTACAACTGCTCGACGCACAGCCCCGGTCGAGACAATCGCACATGTAGTGCCAAAGATCAGCCAGCGCCCGGCGCGTTTCGGGTACGGTGCTCATCGGAGGGGGACTCAAAAGCAGAACGAGCGTTACGGGAACACTCTCGATGCTTCTCTTACCGTGTGTTTTTTGGAATCGCGCCCCGCTCGGGCGATCCTGCGCGCACCAAGGGCTGCAAAGAAAGCGGACAAGAAAGAGAGACGGCTATTCTTGGCCAAATTACAAGACAGGAGAGAGGAAAAAAAAAAAAAAAAAAAAAAAAAAGGAATGTCAAACGAAAAAAACTCTTGGTTGGCAAAAGGCGAAATAAAAGAAACAAAAAAAAAAAAAGGAAAACGCACCCATACCCCATAATGACCTTCTCTCTCCTCCCGCAACCCACCACCGAGGCAGATTTGCTGGTCAATTAGCACCCAAAAAGCTATACACCAGCGGCAAGCCGCCCTCGACCACCAACTCCCCTCAAAACCTCGCCATCACCATCCATCGTGTTCGATGAAATATGAAGCGAATCATCTACACTGTGAACCCAAGCCCCAAACGGCGTCAGTACCACCGCACCTCGATGCTCCGTTCTTTCGCGTCACAGGAGACACGTGCCTCCCCCAAAAAAGAATAAAACCAAACCACGCAACTAGTGAGCAGGAAAAACAATAAAAAGGAAAGGGTAGCAGGGTCAATGCATCACAGTCCGAGGCGTCCCAGTGGTGCGGGGAAGGCACAAAGGGAGAAAGGAAAGAAAAGAAAAAGTAAAAAAAGTCCCCTTCCGATTCGTCAACCAACGCCACGTTTAGTTGTAGGGGACGTTCGTATACCCTTGCAGCTGCTGCTGCCGACCGAACGCATCCCAGCCCTGCTGCTGCTGCTGCGGTGGCGGCTGCCGGTACCCCAATTCGTATGGCGGCTGCTGCTGCTGCACTGCGTACCCGGCGCCTGCGCCGGGGCCGCTGCTGCTTCCGCTACTGTTGTGGTTTCCAATGATGACGGGCGGAGGTGTTGGGGTGGGCGTTGGTGCGGGCGAGTAGGCGACGGGGGACGGATCGTCAAGCAGATTCGCCACGGACGTGGTGGATCCTTTGCGGGCGTAGGACGGGCGGGCGGAAGAGGGTGCAGAGTGGCCTCCGGTCGGGGTGTGGACAATCGTGTGCGGGGACGAGTTGCTGCGGATGGACGAAGCGACGGCTGAGCGCGGGGCATAGACGGATTCCTGCTGGCCGGGAGGTGGCTGGTAGTAGTGCTGGTGGGGGTGGTTTCGGCCGGCATCATTGAGAGTGGTGAACGAGCCCGCATCGGGGCTATCTGTTCGGTGTGGGCCCTGTCGGTAGCCAGCGTGAAGGTTTGCAGCTGGTGAGGCAGATGCGCCACGAGCCGGGGGAGGACCCCGTTGGGAACGGTTCGGGGCAAGCGCCTCCAGTGATCCGGCATCCTCCTTCTGTTTCAGGGATGCGCCCTCAGCGGTAGCTTCCTTGGACAGTTTCAAGCTGTAGGCAAAGAGGAGAGCTACGCCGCCGATAATAACAAGGAATCCAATCAGGCAGGAAACGCCGGCTATTGCTGACGGGAAGTTGAACTCGCGGAACAAAACGGCCGAACAAAGTAGCGTCGCCGTCGTGAAGCAAACGTAATAAATAGGTGTTACCACCGCAGTCGAGTAGATGTTGAGCGCCTTGTTCAGGTAGTTGATTTGGAGAACTCCAGAAATAAGAACGAACATGATCAATGGATACATGGACCAGTTTTTGAACTGATTGTCGTTCGGGTTGCTGGCGGTGTAAACAACAGCTGAACCCAAGCCTAGGAGAAACGATAGATCAACGGACGACACAAACATAGTTTCACTCGCGCCCGATATTAACTCACCTTGCATCGACGTGACTACAAACCCTCCAATCAGCGAGCAGATTGAAATGTAGACCATTGGGTATCGGTCCCCCCATTTCTTAGCAGCGTAAAAGATCAGGTAAATCAAGACGGCGACATTGGCCAGAAGGTACGCCTGGAAGACTGGATCGATGGCCAACTTCCAAAAGCTGGCGAGGGTTGTGGTGGCGTTGGAGGACGGCCCGTTCAGGGCCAAAAGGACGGCACCAAGCACGCACTGGGCGCAGCCAATCTTTGCGGTGAAGTTGAGTCGCTCCTTGAGGAAAATGTCTGACATAATGGCGCTGATGACAACGGATCCAGCTCCCATGGGGGTGACAATGATGGCTGGAGAGAACGCGTACGCCGCCATGTTGCAAACCTCTCCAAACAGCATCATGATCAGACCAGTCCACCAAAGGGCGTTCTTCAGATAGCCGTATCCCTCGCCAGGTTTCTTTCCTTCCGCTACGTTTGCATCCAAAAGGCCGCGCTTCTTCAGGACAAACGACGCACCGATGAATACTGCGGACGATACAGCCAGGGTGATACCGACAACCTTGTGCCAAGATGGAACGTCGGCTGCAGTGGCAGCCGCCGATCCGACCGCGAGGGCGGTCGGCGATGGCGACGCAGCGAACATGGAACCGTCCTTGCCTATGAAAATGGGAGGAGAAGAGCCGCGGTCGGGCTAGGACGGAGTGGCCGATCCAGATCTATCAAGTTGAGGCGAGGATGCAAGCTGCTGCAAGCCGAAGCGGGCAGGCTGGGAGGATGAAGACAACCTATGTGACCGAGAGATTGCAGGCGGATGCACCACCGCTGCTGACCGGGCGTGGGGGGGTGCACGATGAAGTTACTGACGCTGCTGCTGCTCTGGATGGAGTCGGGGAGTCTCGATCCGCCTAATGGGACGAGTGTTGTAGCGTCGGGTGTAGGTGGGGGTTTCCTGTTGCTTGCGGTGGCGGCGGCGGCGGCGGCAGGCCCCCTATCGTAGGTGTGGTGGTGGTGGAGAGAAGGCTGTGTGGGAACCTTTTTTCCCTTCTCGCGCACTCACACTCCTACTCTGTCCCTCTGGGTATGCTGAAATCAGTCACAGTTGGTTTTTGGTGGTGTGTGTGGAGACCACCAAATTGGAGGTGGCGGGGACGACTGAGGCGGACAGACAGAGAGACAGACAGATCGAGAGACGGGAGAGACAGACGGGCCAACGACCTGACAGGCAACCAGACACACAGACAGACAGACAGACAGACAGACTGTGAATGAAAGTGGCGTTGCGTATGTAGAATTCGAGAGCAAGAAGCGAGAGCGAGCAAGAGAGAGAGAGAGAGCGGCGATCGTTTGTGCGAATTTTGCGCTCGTTGAATAATGAATGGGCTTGGCCTAAAATCTCTGTCTGTCGTCCGTCCAGCCGTGGCCAATTTTGTCTATCAATCATCGCTCTCTCACTCTCTCTGCGCAACCAACCCCTCTCAAACCCAATTTGCTCTTGTCTCTCTGATGCAATAAGCATTAGGGTTGCCGCAGCGAGCCAAGAAGGGAGGAAAAAAAAAAAAAAAAAAAAAAAAAAAAATTCTTCACTGGAAACTCCTCGCCCTAAGCCTCCAAAGAAACTTGGGTGCAACCTGCACCAAGCAGGCAGGAAGAACTGCGACTGAAAAGAACTCGGCTTTCGGGGCCAAGCCTCGCTCGCACTTCTGCCGAGAGGATATCGAATCACTGACCCTCACAGGTGTATGGAGTCGTCGTATTGTCGGGTTCCAATCATTTCGTGCAAGTCCTCTTAACCGCTCCGCTCTTTCCTATCTCCCTCATTCCCAACTAACTAGATGTTTTCTTTCACGACAGAATAAAGCAGCCTGCCTCTAAACGCTTTGGTTCAAATAATTGGAACTCGCGTCTCGTGGCAACGCCCACGAGCAAAAGCTTTTGGGTCTCCTGAATAGACAGCATTGGGTGCAAAAGCGTGCAAAATTGATACGTTGCCAGGGGAAGGCACAACCTGTTTGCGGTGACCCGGGATAGGCCAGTGGTTTCAGTGGTGTACAGTATCTCGGAGGTGGCCGCACAAGGCCCACTTCCGGTAACACGATCAGTGATTCATAAGAACACAGCTGCGCTAAAAGACAACCTCGCAAACAGCGACCAAAAAGGAAAGAAAATCGAAGAAAATGAGCGTTTCCCTGGTAGGTCGATTTAGACAACAAAGGACAAAACCCAGTTAAGTATGTGCCCACTGGGAACATAGTAAATGTACTATACGTTCTTAGTCCTGAAATTGTACGTTCAGATATTATAGTGCACTGGTTAGCATGTGTTGTTGGACCCAGCCAGTGCCACACAGTGCGCACTGCACAGCCCAGGCTTCACAGGAAGGGTCCAATTACGAACTAGAAAATATGTGTGATCTGTTGTTACAATAAGGAAGCTAAAATGCCTCTGCAGACTTACTCAAAAGGCACGAGCCCTTGGCTCAACGCCAGGCAAAAGCATAACACTGGTGGGGATTTGAACCACCAGTGCGCTCATCAGAATTTTGGGAGCGAACTAATTATGAATACCTGGCCTTTGAAGACGTGTTTTACACAAAGACACCAAAGCATATGTGTTTTCTTGTTCTGGCAGCCTATTGAAATACACATCAACAATGGTAGCTCAATACCAAATGATGTTCCATTATAATATTGTCTTCATGATGATAGTGGCTTTATACTGACAGATTTCCATCTCTGTGTTGTTTTCATCACCAAAGCCTGCCTGGGCCGCAATGCTCTCAATATCCTTGACTGTTTTGGGCACAATTAGGACTGGCATGGAAATCCAGAAAATACTGAATCTGCGTATGGATAGACGGCAAATTTTATAATTTTTGTTGAAAATTACTCTGAACCCCAGGATCCACTTCACCGCAAAACAAAGCACAATTGACAACACCAGCCCCTCCAGCAACCCTCAACTATGCTGCTGCCTCTCACCATGCTGTTGCTGTTACTGTCAATAGCTGCTCCATCTCCACCATCTCCAGCTCTGTGCATTCACTCAACTTGTTCCCATCCACGTTCCTCTCAGCGGCTTGCACCTCATCTTATGCAGACAGCACTCCTACCATGCCTCATTTCAAAAGTAGTAAGAAGATATTCTGCCCTCAAAATACTATTCTTCTTGTATCAGAGCTGAGAGGTTGTTTTTCAGTTGTGGATTACTGCCAGTAAACCTTCCTTGATTTGACCTATCCTTCGTTGCTTTCCTGGCCAAGCTGGTCTCAAAGCAGCTAAACATGAGCTTGGCAAGCAATGAAACACCATTTACTGCTTCTGTTTCGTTTCCACGCGCACAGCACCAGAGGCTCAGATTGAGTCTGCAAGGCGTGCTTCTGTTCTAATTTCAAAATACTGTAAGGGTGTTAGGCGGAGCTGACTGGTTAGCAGCAAGAGGCACAAGACGGACCTGAACCTATTGTGACTGTCAGTTATCGTTCTCACGATGCCCATGCGAGAGCGAGCCACCGCCAATGCAGACCCTGGGCGCTGGCTTGCGCTGACGAAAAATACTCCGAGTAATAAGTGGACCGGAAACCAGGTGTCAAAAGTTTTCCTCCTCCTCTGCTCAAGCAGATAATATAGGAGAGGTTTTTACCCTGTGCCGGTCATGCTTGCCTAGCAACTATTACAGCATGCATATCATCATTATGTATCAATAATTCATAACAGAGTTTTTCTCATTCTCACCAAGTTGGGGAGAAGGACCACCCACAAACACACATCTCCACTTCATTCACTCACTCACTTAGAGTAGACTGTTTACAGAGGAAAGTCAGAGAACCACAAAGGAGAAATAAATCCTACTGTTGTCAATATACAGCTCAAACTTATCTGCCCAGGTCATATAAACCTTGGTTTTGGCCAGTACTGTTGTCGAAATGCATCTCGATACAAATATCGCGACATTTATCGGAATCGCCATGTCGATTTGAAACCTTAACCCTGATGACAGCTCTGTCTCCATTAATTGCAACATAATGGGCAAAACTGCCAGATATGAACAGCCCAACTGGATTGCCTGTTACTTGCTTTGCACTCTGCAGCACGCACACATGTACCCCACACTCTGTAAAAGACTAGGTAACTTTCCGTAACTCGTCGCCCTCCACATCCAGATCATTATCACAACGTGCTTGTGCTCAGACAGGTCTCTCTCATTGGCCTGCTCCGCCACGAACTCCGACACGGAGCCAGTCGTGTCATACCGCTGGAGGAGGGGCCGACCGCAATCCCCACCCATGCTCCAGTCATGCTTACCTGGGAGTGCACTACTTTCCTCTACCTGCTCGTCAAGGACCTGATGAATATGTTGAAGGGACTTTGCCAATGGACAAAAATGATGGTGAAGAAAAGTTTCAGCTCAATGGTTTTGAGCTTTTGCAAAAGCTAGCGGCTGACACGCTAACTTCGAACCTTCTGAACCAAACAGTGGGAGTCTGGAATTCAGCAACTTTTTCATTTTTTTTTTTTCTGGTATTGTTTGCAAAGCCACACTCCGTCATCTCCATGTCTGTCTCCCTGTCTCACCGTCTGTCCGCATGTCCCCCCCGTGGGAAGTTCTGTGGGAAGCAGAGAATATCAAATCAGCCTCGCCCAGTCCGTGTTTCACTTCTGTCTCTCTCTCTGTCTCTGCGCCAATTTCTCTGGTTTTGGTCTCTCGCTTTCCTTCCTTCGCTCTCTGTCTGTCTCTGTCTCTCTCTCTTTCTCTCTCTCTCTCTCTCTCACTCCCTCTCCCTCTCTTTCTCTCTCTGCTTCTCTCTCTGTCCATCTCACCCTCGCTTTATCTCTTCCACTTTCCTTCGTTGCCGTCGCTCGAGTCGCAGAGCTGAGAGGAGGCGTGGCAGGGCCATCATAGAAGCTGTCACACAAGACGGTTGACAGAGAGAGAGAGAGAACCCCCTCCGCTCGCAACCGTGGGGCCATATCGGAACAGTAGTGGCTGGCCCGCGCCTCTCCAAGCCACGACCGTCCAGCGAGTAGAGAGAGACCCAGGTTGAGCGAAAAAGGCGTGACAAGTAGAAAGAGGAGAACAGAGAGAGATCCATTCAAGCTCACCGCTCCTCAGATCGTTTCTTCGCCGGCCCGAGCCATGTCCGCCGTCACCTCCGCCGCTACTCCCTCTCCCACACCATCGGCCCCGGCCGCCGCCCCTCCCCAACCCTCCCACCCTCCTCTGCCCAAGCCTCCCCGTGCGTCGGCTGCGGCATCCGCTGCCGCCGCCGCCGCTGCCTCGGCTGCTGCATCCTCGCTGTCATCGCCACCTCCCCTCCGCCGCCAATCGGAACCAACGCCCTCCCTCAACCCCGCCACTCCGTCGGCCTCGCTGGCCCAAAAGCCATCCGCCAACGCCGCCGCCGCCGCTCCCTCCATTACGATGACACCCGCAACTCCAAGCGTGTCCTCATCGGATGTCGACCCGTTTTCCGATCCCATCGCCACTCTCGAGCGGTCGCTCTCCATCACCGCCATGGACAGATCGTCTGTGGGCGGTTTAACGACCAGTGGTGGCGTGGCCGCAGCGAATGGTTCAAGCAACTCCAGCAGCCGGAGCGAATCTCCCTCGGGTGCTAGGAAGTCGTCGATGCGGAAAAGTCCTCCAGCACCTCCCAAGCCGAAGATGTCGCTGAAAGAAGAAGTTGAAGAAGTGAAGAAAGTGAACTTGTGAGTGGTCCCTTCGTCGAGAACCCTCTGTTACTAGCTCTGACCTCCTTTTTCACCGTAGCTGGGGTTGGGTCGACGTTGGGTTCTCCCATTCAACGGATGATTACGATCGCACTCCCATTGAGCCGGAGCCCCTTACCCGAGAAGGCGCCATCGAAGTAATTCAGATGCGCATGGAGATGCGCAAGGTCACACAGGAGCTGATGCAATGGCGCGAAGAGTATCAGAAAGCCATCGACAGGTCACACCCTGGCCAGGAAGCCCCCACCGACGCAGCGGTTCTTCAGGCTTTCTTGAATCGCAACCCACCGGTCCCGCCGGCCATGTACCCCCCACCCCCTCGCAGACCACAGTATCCGCACCCAGAGTATCCTCAACAGATGTACCCCCGTCAGTCCCCAATGTCCACAGACTCTGCGGCATCATCGGCCGCAGTAGGCTCGGCAGCGAACGCCGCAGCTGCAACTGCTCAACCCGCCCAGCAGGCGACAACGGCACCACCAAAGCCGCCCAAGCCCTCTCGCATTTCAACCCTTGTTGCGGCACGTTCCAACACGATGGGCTCTTTGGAACGGCCGCACTCGCACCACGAGATTGGGGCGGCATCGTCATCAACTTCATCGTCCTCGGCAGCCGCACTGCCTGGGTCGCCAGCTCCCCCTCGTGGCGCTTTCGATCTCCCTCCACGCCCAACCATCACACGGCAGCAAACAACCGGATCCATCCCGCAACAGGCGACCGCCGGTGCATCGTCTCCCGGCAGCGCCAGCACGGGCGGTGGGATCGGCAGTTTCATGGGTCGGATCGTTCCGGGAGCTAGATGGAGTTGGAACGAGGCGGTCGCCCAGCAGCACAAGCGGAAGCAGCAGCAAGGACAATGACGGAACTTGTCGCTCGTGGGCAAGGTGTCAGTCTCAAACCCAAACTACAGCAGACACGGGTGTTCCCCACTTAAAGGACTGAGATCGGCATTCATTGGGCCTTGCTGCGACTGTTGGGCTGTCACTTAAGCCATCAATGAGGAAATGGGAAGTGGGTGTGGGGGTGATTATGAGAACTTTAGACGTGGCCGCCGCATGCGGAGTTAGCAGCGTTCGATGAGGTGGCTTGCTTTCCTTGCTTTTTTTTTCCCCCTTTCGACTGATTTTATTTTCTTTCTTTGTTTTCATCTTGTCTGGCTTGGTGATCGCCAAGTCCTCTCTTCTTTCCGGCCGCCTGTTTGCCGACGCCATTTTATAGCTTCCCTAAACCCTCTCCCCTCCCGCCTGTCCGTTCAATTTTTTTTTTGTCCGAAGCTGGCGCTGCGTCCAATCCTTTCAGCACAGCGGGCATTTTCTCCATTGAAGACCAGAACCACGTTTCAGCCAGAACACACCTGCTTTCCTTTCTTCCTATTTTTTTTCTTTCTTTTTTTTCCTCCTCTCTCCTTTTTTCTCCCACTTTTCTTTCCCTACAGCTTTTCCGTTGCGCCCCTTCTCTCTGCTCCCACGGTTACGACTCACACATTTACTTTCGTGTTCTCTGTCTTCCTTCTCTCTCCACTTCCCTGCAAGCCCTGCCCTCCTCCTCCTCCTCCTCCTCCTCCTCCGCCGGTTTGACTCTTCGGTTTTCTGCTTTTTTCGCATTCCGACACAACCTCATCCTCAAAACGGTATATGCTCCAAATTTTACTCTTTTTTTTCTTTTTTTTTTTCTCTTCGTCCTGGCCTGGCCGGCTCGCCTCGGGTGGTGATGAACGAAATCAAAAACAGTTGCGTGTGTTGTGTCTGTGCATTCCGTCTAGGGTTGCACCCGACGTGAGCGACCGGGAAGCGGCCAGCTGCGAGTTGATGGTCTTATGAACTGAAGGGTGATGGGATGGTGATGGGTTGTTGGCGTTGGGCGGGCAAAGTTGGAAGACAACAAGCGGCCCAAAAAAAAAAAAGGATCGAAGATCGAAGAGACAAAAAAAAAGAAAGAAAGAAAGAAAGAAAACAAAAAAAAAAAAAAACAAAAAAAAAAACATGGCGTACGTCCCAGTCAAAGTGCGGCTGCAGCGGCAGCTGCTCGACATGCTCACGATCCTAAAGGTGAGCGTTTTTGGCGGCGGAAAGAGAGAGATGGGCTTTACTTTGTTGGCGGTGGGGTGGGCGAAGGAGCAAGTAACCCGCACCGAAAGAGGAGAGGCCTCAGTGGGGCCAGGACGAATTGGAGGGTTTGCGATCGATCGATCGACTCTTCCATGTACACCCAGTGGCACAGGCCCGTCGTCGTTCCATCGACTCCATCAAGAGCGAGAGAGAGAGCACAGACTACGCTGCGTGCCCAGTTAGCTAGCCCATCGCGACCGTCCCCACCACCTCCTTCCCCCCAAGCTGGGCTAAACCGGACACTCGCTTTTTCCCTTTTTGCAGGAGCAAGACGGGGAACCGATGCAGTTCAACGTGCTCGCGGCCAAAGTCGGCTTCAGCATCATCCAGACGGCGGAGCTGATGGACCTGTGGCAGTCGTCGGAGAAGATTGGGTTCGATATGGCGACAAAGTCGATTTGGTACAAGGTGCGTGGGCCAGGATTGCGTTGATCGGGAGGCTCGCGCGAAACTGCCCCCCGGCGCGGGCCTGATCGTTGTTGGTCCCATCCCCTTCAAAAAAAAAAAAAAAAAAGCACGACTTGCGGATCCGCGGGAAGGAGGACATTGTGCGGCACCTGCAGTCGACCATCCACGTGGGAGCTACGGACGTGAAGGAGCTCAAGGAGACCTATCCGCCGGCGGTCGAGGCGATTTTGGTGAGAAGCTCGGGGGCGGTTTCTAGCGCCTAGTTCTTTGGGGGAGGACTGACAGAAAAAGCTGCCGTAATGTTGAAAAAAAAAAAAAAACACTTGCAGGAGCTGGAAAAAGCAGGCGAGGTGCTCGTCATCCGCGGTAAAGATGGCAACCCGCGGCTGGTGTACTATAACTCGCTCAATCTCAAGAAGCCGGAAGGTAAACACCTCGCTGTGCCTGTGCGTGTGTGTGTGATTCTTTATCCCTTTGAGTCGCCCGTTTTAAGAAACCCTTCGTCTTCGTTTGTAAACTGTTCGCTTAATCGACCGTCACCTTCCGCCCCTCCTCCCCTTCCCCCACACCCACACACACACACACACACACGCAACCACCTTTTTCCCTTGCGCACAGACGGCGACGAGACCCCCCGGTATCCATCCTCTGCAGAGTTCCAACCGTACTGGAAAAAGGTTGTGGTGCCGCAGGACTCGGACATTCTTGTGGAGCTTGGGGCGGCGGGTCTCACGACGGCCGAGACGGGCCCAAAGATAACGGTGGGTGAAGCCGTCTTTATTTTTAATTTTTTTTGGGGGGGGGGTTCTCTCCACAGTCGTCGTTACTGCAACGGTTTTTTGAACAACGTCCATCTTCTGAACGCAACTCGTTTGATAACCATTGTTTCCTTTTGTTTGGTAAACCATATATCACTTCGCAGGCGACCGCGCGGCCGCAGGCTAAGAAGAAGGCCGGCAGACGGATAAAGATCACGAACACGCACTTAGACCCCGACATCGACCTCACCAAGGATTGGGCGGGCGGTGGGGGCGGGCTTATGAAGAAGTGACGATTGGGTTGAGACGGGGGGGCAGGGACGGAGGGGAGAGGGAGAGGGGAGGGACGGGGTGGAGAATTGGGAAGGTAGTGCACTGCAGATGATGTGCAAAGGCTTGAACAAAGAAGTCAAATATATTCCAAGTATGACCCTCTACCGAACTGGTTTTCCAAAGGAAGTATTGATAATTGTTCAATAAACCCTGTGAGGGTTTCCCATGCCAGAATATTGCCATAACACTCAACGGTCCAGCAGAACATGAGAGAATGTCAATGGACAAAAGCCTTGACGACCCCTTGAACTCCCCCAAACCGAGCCACCACCTCCAGTCCTCCACAAACACTGAAATGTTCACTCTTATCAGCAGCTTTCTTTTTCTATTGTCACTAAAGCTTGAAGCCCTCCTCACCCTTTTTAAATCCCGGAACAAGTCGTAATACAGTGGAGACGCAATAGTCAGGAACAGTGGCACCTCATTTGTTAAGGGTTCTTCAGCGAAATCTTGGGCCACCAACTTGGCATCAAGGCAGCAGCGGATGAGGTCGAGGCGCTGGAAGGGAGTGCGCACAACAGTAGAAGAGCTGCTTGTAGTTCCAGTGGCAGGTTGCGCGTACTTCGGTACTACTGGGAGCAACGTTTGTCATAATATTTGATTGACAGCTGAATTCTCCCAGAGGCGAACAACAGATTTTTGTTTTGATGGATCTGTCTCTCGCCCAGTTCATTGAACTTCATGGTGAGTTGCTGTTGATTTGTTCTTCATTCAGTCACCAAAGCTTTTGGGAAGTTGTACAACCAAGCAAGTAAAAAACGGCTGCGGGGATGTGACTTGATTTGGATTCCGTTTTACTTAATAATAAAGTAATCTTAATAACGATTATGTAGCGACTTCATTTAAATGGTTTGATTTCGTGGATTTTTTAATTTGAATCAAACTCTTGGTGCAGGAAAAATCCAGCAAACTAGATGGCATAATTATCTGATGCAAACTTGGATGGCGCTGCAGACTCAACAAGAAAAAACTCTCAAATCCTCTTCATTTTCATTGGACTTGATTGGTGTTAAAAACCCACTCGGTTTCGGGTGGACAGATCATCACAATCATGTGCAAAAATACATGTGAATTCACTTGTATCCTCTTTTCTTATGCCTACGTCGCTAAAACTTCGGGTGCCTGTATGAAAGCCAATTCAAAATGAGCTCCGCAGTGGACAGGGCCAGACCCTACACGAATCGAGCTGACCAACACCTTATGTGCGATACGTGAGAATCTCATATCACACACCTCGCTTTTCATTCACAGTCAAATTTGCTATTTCTTGAAATAATCAACGCAACATGTTGGGGGGTGGGAAAATCAGCAAGACTGTTCCACACGGAAATCCTGTCCAGTAGACTTTCGTACAAGCTCTATTGCGTCAGCCTGCTTGGTTGGTATCGAGTGAATTTTGGAAGAATTTTTGGGGAGGGCGATTTCGGGGGTCATGGTTTGCAGACTCCGTCTTGGCATTAGTTTCCAGTTCTTGTCAAATCAAAAGAATTAGAAAAGCAAAAAAGGAGATAAATTTTGAAACACGCAAAGTGGTCTGCAGTAAAATCCAGTCGAATCAAATTCAAAAGGGAGGTGCACGGAATCTGCGATTGGTTCAAGTTTGATTCGGAATCTCAAATCAAACCTGAATTCAAATCCATGCTCGACTTGATTCGACCCGAGTTTGACCCTGAACGTGTACTAACTGCTCATTGTCATATAGTAAAAAGGAAAAAAAAAGTGGTTGGGGATGAATGGTTTTTCCTGTCCTCGGTCCTCTGAGGCTTGGTTAATTTTCGGTTTGGGACCCACAACAGCCCAAAATATCGTTTTCCAGAGTTAGAAACTTAAAAAAATTCACCGTGCCAGCGCCAAACCGGTCCGGTTAGGCGCCAGTTAAGCTTATCTGCCGACGGTAGTACTGACTATTACAGCAGCGTGCATATCTACATTTCAATAATTCATAACAGAGTTTTTCTCTTTCTCTCAAATTTGGGGTGAGGGACCACCCACAAGCATGCATCTTCACTTCATTCTCTCCTTACACTCCCTCCCTCAGAATGGGACTGTTTACCCTCCTTGCTGAAAAAATCGACATTTTTGGGGGAGACGTGGCCCGCCACAGGGGATTGTTTTTGATGATTGGAAGTTCCACCGCCCAAATGAGGTCAATAGAATGAGCCCAAACCCTCATATTGGTAGCAAATTTTGTTGGCTCAGATCTGTGTGAATCAAACCAAGCAGCTGGATTCCTCAACACACAGCTTTTCAGAACGTGTTTGAGCCGCAGACACGGTTTGGTGGAAGTGTTGGAAAATTGGGGATTGTGATCAAGGTGGGCATTCTGTTTTTTTTAGGACTCACAAAGTTGCACCAATAGATCCGAGATTGCTTGAATCACCCAATCTTAGGCCGTATGGTTGACAAGTTTTAATGATCGCCATCGTGGATCATGATTTGCAAAAATCCACCGCAACAGTAGCAGTTCAAAAATCGTAAACAAATCACTCACACTTTACGGTGGAGTTCAAATCAACAGAAAGATGATCGCAAAAATGTCACCCCATTTCGATGAAGCTACTTTTGTAGATTCTTGGTTGGTCCGCCAGGGGGCCGTGAGACTGCTTTGAAAGCTTGTTTGCATTGCAGGTCGATGGGGAAGGCTGTGGAAGTTTTTTTTTTTTTTTTTGGATTTGTTGGAAATGTAAGTCAGTATTGGTACGGTACACAAGGCGTGGCGGCGCGAAGGACGGCACACTTCCTTTGTGCCTCGTCAAATCAAAAATCCCTTTCCGTGATCTTGTCGTTTCCACGCCCCGACCTTGTCTGCCGTTGCAACCCCCGCGCCCGCCGCCGAGGGCACCCATAACACTCCCGTCGCAGCGCCGGATCATTGGACGCTGCCCGCAGAGTGGTGCGGAGTGGAGGGCGAGAGCCCGCAGCTTGTGTGATTTGTGTCTCTTTGCATTCAACAGACCACACACCCAGCGCCTTGTTTGCTTTGTTGTTGTTTCGAAAGGCGCAAGGCAAAAAACAACAAACTTTACTCGTGGACAGAAAGCAAAACAGACACACATGAATGAAGTTATTTTGTTTTGGGTTAGGGTGTTTTCTTTTTGACAAAAAATTGTTTTGCTGGCTGCGCCAGCGGCACCTCTCCCCATGCAGGCCGCAAAATCGGCCGTTTGATTGTCGAAAAAAATTTCTTGTAAACGAATAATAAATAACAAACGAAAAATTCAAAAAAAAAAACGTCCTCCTTTTGTTGCACTGCCGCACCAGGCTTTGGGGGGCGCCGCCGCAATTTGGCGAAGGATCACATGGCGAGCGTGGATAAAATTCCTCGCCATGCATGCCCTCAATCCAGCGCGCAGGAGATTTTTGGGGTTTTTTCAGAGAGAGAGGGAGAGAGAGAGAGAGAGAAGGACTGAAGAGATAGCGTCGACCCAGAATTGAGCCGCGGATGAAAACGCTCGCCGCATTGGAGAGATGCCGTGCGCACTGTTTTCTTCTTGTTTGGGCGGTTGGTCGGACAATTGCAATCAATAGTAAGTTTAACTCAAAAGAGGAAGACAAAATTTGGGGAAAATCCTTGTCGCTGCTGCTGCGATATGGTGCATTGGGAGATGCAATTGTTGTTTGGAGGCAAATCCACTTCTTTTCCTTTTTTTTTGTTTATTTTTGGGCTCTCGCTTTTCCACACACACACTTTTTCCTTCGTTCTTTCTTTGCAACGTGGAATGTCTGGATCATTTTTTCTTGTTTTTCCTCTTTTTTTTTTTTTGTCCAGATGCAAACAAGAAAGAGCGGGACACAGCCACACGCAGCAGGCACCCGCCCGGCTCCAAATCAGAAAGCGAGGGAGAGAAAAAATGAGACATGTCTTTGTCTGTCTCTCCCTGTTTGATTGTTAGTCTGTCTGTCCCGCGGTCTGCCCTCCGCCGTCTTTCTCCGCAGCTGCAAGCTGCAAGCTGACCACACACACACGCACACTCATACACACACACACACACACACACACGCACACACGCACACACACCATCAGTTTCGGACCAAATCTTCCCTCTTTCCCCCTGCCCCTCCCCCCACACCCAACCGCCGTCAGCGGCGTTCTCACGGCCGCCGTCGCCAAACTTTCATCCCTCCCCCCCCCCTCTTCTTATCCCCGATCCCACACAACCAGGTGCACACCCACGGCCCACGCACACACTCCATTATTTCTTTGCTCGTATTCCCTCCCTGCCTGCCGAAGCTATGGCCGTCCATTCTCCTCCCCGACCAATCGTCTCACTTCACTCCCCTCCCGCTTCACCGAACCCGATCTCCAGATTTGAAAGCGTTCCCACTGTGGACTCGAGGGTCACGGCGTCTGCCGTTTTCTCCTTGAATATGCCACACTCCCAGCAGTCCCTGGCCAGTTCGGAAAAAAACCGTCGCCTCACCCAGTCGAGGTGGCCCTACAGGCAACCGGACCCGATCCAAAAGCAAGTCCAAAAGCCGTCTCCAGCCAGCCCTACTCTCCGTTTCCCTTCCAGTTCCCGCAGCTGTCAGCTCCCACCCTGCGCTTGTTGTTTCCACCCGTGTTGTGACCCCTCAACACCGTGAATCCTCGGTGGGCACCGATCTCCCCCTCATCGATGAGGACAATGAGAGCGTCGCATCTGCGTCTTCAGTCGAGTTTCGAAGAGGCGGCAGGACGAACGGTGTTGCCTTCTCCCCGTGGAGGAAACGAGACAGATCGTATGTACATCCCAGGCGCTTGGCCCTCCTACTGATTTTATGACGTCGCTCACACACATACTTTTCCTTCAATCGTTTCACACTCATAACCCTGCCTTCCCCGTTGGTACTTGTTGTCCTCACCTCGATAGTCTGGACTCTTCGTCCACCGCGACTACTTCCTCCTTCGACGATTCGGACTGCTCAAGCTCCTGGTCCACTTCGAATCCAACTTCACCTGTTGACCCGGCACCAGTGAGGTCCCTCCCCTCCATAACAACCATGGCGCCTTTGCAGCCTCCTTCGCGAACTACTCGACAGTCTCCCGTCACCAACCGCAAAAACCCTTCACCATCAAAAAAATCTCCGCCCGTCTCGCACGTGCCTCCGTCTGCAAGGGGCTGGACTCGATCCACGCCAAGCAGCACCACAATGGGTGCGGCTCGCATTGTGAACGTCGGTCCGCCCAGACCAGTTGTTCCGATGCCTCGTCGATCCTCACTGAAGAAGCCCTCGCCTCCAAACAAGCTGCTCGCGGACCGCCCGCGGTCGTTGTCGGCATCGGACGTGAGCGTGGTACGATTTATTGACGGAGTCACCATCAATCGGACATACAGCAAGGACGAGTACGACCGCAGCGTCATCGAGGTTGACGCACTGACTGAGATGGATCGCGTGGTCTACGCCCTGTTCAAGAGCTCGTTGCCCGTTGGCGTCGACTGCCCTTCTGTCGGCAAATCAGTGTTGAAAGTTGATGTACCTTCTGGTCTCGTTGGTCGTTCGGGGGACCAGATTTCGGCAGCCGTTGGCGCCGGCCCGGAGCGAGAAGCCAGCTGCGTGGATGCTCTCATTTTTGTCTTCCCAGACTTGAACGGGCTACCATCGTTGGCAAACAATCTCATGGAAAAGGCTGAGCAGTGCGCTCGATCTGTTGTTCGTGGCTGGTAATATTCGACCGAAGTATACTATCCGGACCTCGCAAGTCCCATTGTTAAATAATTAGCCGTCCAAGAGCTTAATTCGGTTCCCTCGGGCTGGTGTGTTCGGTCTAGTCCGGTGTCGCTTTGTGTTGGTTTCAGTTTTTTTCTTACAGACTTCTTTTTTGTTTTCTCCTACAACGGTCATCATCCCACCCTAGATCCCTGGGATTAAGTATTACCTCCCTACGGGGCCCTCCTTCCTTTTTTTCCTCTTTGCCCGTTCTTCCCATCCACCTACTGCCAAGAGCTTTCTCCCACACTCTTTGATTGTCTTCGGTTGGGGGACAATTTCAATTCGCAATTCGCCCTGTTTGCTTTGATTTTCTACATAGCATCGTTATCATTTGTCACGTTCCAGCAACACCCTTCCGCAATTCAAATTTCGCCCCTCTTCACTCTTGCCAATTCTTACCGTTTTGTTCTTCATCCGCACACTCCGCCTGTCCTCGCGCCAGCCACTACGAAGTAGGCACTTGCAGATTTCATTCACCCCCATACAACTCCTACTCCACTCTCTCCCACACACCCCATCTCCCTCCCCTTGAAGTGGTAGCTCACTCCCTTTTGTTCCGAATTCCATCTCGTCGCAAGTGACCACTTGATTTATTCAAGCCTTGCTTGGTCCCACTTTTGTTCTTTTCCTCCTTTTTGTCTCCTTGTCGTCCCATCACGGAGAAGGACGACCGACTTTTGCGCGCCGTTCAACCTATCTTTCTGTCCGCCCTGGTATCTCTCTTTATTGTGTTTTGTTGTGCCCAGTTGTTCCTGTTGGCCGCCGTTGAACCCTCTCGTCCGTGTCCATTCAGTGTCTGCATCCACCAGCATCAGTCAACCCCGTGCTCTTCTTAAACCACACCAGTGGAATAGATGAACAAAAAAAAATTTGCCTTCACACAAGTTCACAATCTTTTGTTGAATGAGGTGCGGAGCTCGGCAGCAATGGAGTACGGAATGACAGTGGATATAACTCGTGTGGGAACGCAGAGAAAAAAAAGGTCGAGGCCACCGCAACCAGCGCTGACTGTGTGTTATTGGTGGCAAAGGGCTCGAAAATACGAAACTGCGCCACAAAGTTTGTAAAAATTTCAATTTCGGTAAATATTTTCGAGCCGAATGAACGAACCGGATGCACAGATACAGAGGCAAGCAAAGCGCACTGATCGAAGCGTGATGCCGGTTTGTAAGTCGCTGCGGGCGTTGCCGGCGACAAACTGCCCGGTGCGTCAAAGTACGCCCCAAGATCGAACGCCCTCGGGCGGCCCCCGAAAATCAACGCTGTTGCGAAAAACGCTGGGAAAAAGACAACCCAATTGGTCGGAGTGAAAAAAAAAAAAAAAAAATTAGAAAGAAACATTGAAAAAACGAGCAAAAAAAATCCACAGTCTTGCACAACCTTTTGGAGACTGCTGCAAGGACGCCTCTGTCGTTGCGACGCCCCTGTGCAATACACGCTGATTGTGACGACAAGAACCTGCCGCCTGCTTGCCATCCACCACTTGCCACCCCACAGCCTGCCTCAACCGTAGCATATTGGTGCATTCACTGTCGCACTTCGATTGGCAATCTAATGTCAGTGCCTGCCCCTTTGCGGAAACCCAATTCTGACGCTCAATTAGCAGCTTGGTAGCTACATTTGAATATGTTTCACTGCATTTTGTTTCATCTAGGTATGCACCCAGATTTTAAATTCTACCACAGGCTTGGAGAAAAGCAACCAAGGCAGACCGTTCAGTACTTCCGGAGTCATGATGGAAGCGTGATGCAATGGATGTTGAGCAAGGGATCATGTTCTGGAGCCCAGCTGTTCTTGCAATACTCTGGTCCCTTGGATATGAGCGGGAGGCTGACTTTGCTTCTATGGTTGGAAAATTTTATGAAGCTTTTGACAGATGAGGGCTTTCAAACCATCAGTGAATGTCCACCTGTCAATCAATTCTCCAGTTTGTGCAGGTCTATTGGAGAAGAATTAGCCGCGTGCGCAGCGCTCAACATGGTCCCAGGGATAAGCAGTTCGGGCACATTGCGGGGCGGGTCTTTTTTTTTTTTTTTTTTTTTTTTTTTTTGCTTCCTTTTTTTATTTTTAACTGGGCAGCTTTTACGGCTGATGGAGGCCAGTTGCCTCGAGGGTTGCTAACGACGGAACAGGAGTACCGAAATTTGGCAGGCGTCAAAGCCTCCCGCTTTGTCACTCGCTCTAGGTTCCTCAATAGCAACGCACCGTGAAATGGGTGTGGGCACCCCTTCGTCAGGGCAACGAGCCTTTTTTTTTCTCACGAGTCAGCTAGTCAGTCCGGCGTCGCGGGTCCGTCGGGACCCTGGCGCGAAGGCACGGAGGCGCGAGGGACCGGTCTGTCGTACAGCGGGGGGGGGCGGCCTTGCGACTCGCATTCCACCAAATTTCGCTCTCTTGTCTGTTTCACCTTTCACTTTCTTCGCACTTTCCCTGCCTTTTTTTCTATCGCGGTCTCCTCGCTTGTCCACACCACATTGCGTTTCCGCTTCCACCGTGCTCCTCCTGCTCAATTGATTACCCCGTCGCTGTATTTTATTCCTTGTGCTTCATTCATTTCGTTGGGACCTTGCCTGTCTTCTTCATTTTCTAAATTTTTTTTCTTTTTTTTTTTTTTTTTTCGTGGGGGCAATTTTTTGGTTTCTTTCGCGTTCGTTACGGATGGGGCCTTGATAGCAATGATAGCTATTCACATATCATATGGCCCTCGCTGTTATTACGCCCTCCAACCCTCACGCACCCTCGATGAAATAGAAAAAAAATTTTAAAAAAAATGCGGAGCAAAAGAAAGGCGGTTCTTCGAAAATGACGTCGGCGTCCGTTTTGGGCATTTATTTTTTTTTTTTTTTTGTTTGCATTTACGAGCAGCTTTCACACTTTTTCTTATTGTATGTTGCTTTGTTGGTTTTCTGTTCTAATTTTTTTTTTTTTCGTTTTTCTTTTTTTCATGACCAAAATAGGAAAGACAATCGGGGGGATGCCGTCAAACCGGCGACAGGAGGGTCCGAAGAAATAAAAGCAAAAAATAAAAAAGAAAGCACGGAAGGCCAAAGAGAGAGAGAGAGTGAGTGTGTGTGTGTGTCTGTCCCGAAACCAGGTGATACATCAAGATAGATAGAGGGAGATAAAAAAAAAAACCTGAACGGTCCGAAGGCCGACGGCGCGATGGAAGTTGCTGCGGATTCAGACAGGCAGACAGAAAGAGAGGGACCGAGAGAGAGAGAGAGAGAGAGAGAGGCCAAGAGCGATAGCCCGAAAAAATTTTCTGTCACGCTTCTTCTTCCTCTTCCTCTTCCTCTTCTCCTTGATTCTCCACTCTACTTTTTTATCTCCACAATTCCATTCCCCTCCCCCGCAGCCGCCCGTATCGTTTTCAGCTCCACGGACGCACACACACGAGCGAGTGCAAGAGGGGGGGAAACACAATCCTTAGAGTGAGTATGACGTCGAGGCCGCCTCGCCCTTGCCAATCCTTACTCAAGCCCCAAGCCCGCGCTCCACCCCTTTCACCCATCCGTTCCTCTCTTCGTCAGCCGCTTGTTACATCCGTGTGCGTGTTCCACAAGCGTTGGCTCTTACCCCTCTGTTGTCCAACTCTCATCCTTAATCGTTGCCGTCTCTGCTCCTCATCACCTCCGCTCACTCATTCCTCAACCTCCCACTCGGACAGCACAACTGACGCCCTCCACATCAGGCCTCTTCTTTCCATTTCGAAAACAGCACCTTTCCCCCGGCCTGCGCGAAACAGACTCATACACACAAGTGTGCCGCTGACCGGTTAGCGGAACCGAACCTCCTCGCATTTCGAGAAGCGCCCAACGTTACACCCGAGCGAACAACCCTTGAACGCAAAGAAACAAGAGAAAAAAAAACAAAAAGAAACAACTACAACTGCAACAACAACCTAATCGCGCAAGCCCCTCCGAGAGGAAATAATCAGAACAGGGAAATGGCAGACGACAAGAAGGCCGACGGCCTCTTCACGGTGGCGGCAAGGGCATCCCCTGCGGCGGGCGACAGCCGCGCTGCGTCGCGCGCGTCGCACTCGAACGGCGGGAGCACGGCGGACCACGACGCGGCGCACCTCGCGCAGCTAGGGTACCGACAAGAGTTCAAGCGCGAGATCGGGTTCCTCGCGAACGTGGGGCTGAGCCTGACGGCGATCGGGGTGTTGACGGGGATGTCGTCCGCGTTCCAGTCGGGACTGTTTTCGGGCGGTCCGCTGGTGCTGTTCTGGGCGTGGAACATTGTGTCGGTGTTCATGTTCCTGATCGCGCTGAGCCAGGCGGAGATCTGCTCGGCGTTCCCGACGATGGGCGGCTTGTACTTTTGGGTGTGCCGGCTGGCGCCGCCGCGCTTCGCCCCGCTGCTCGGGTTCGTCACGGGGAACCTGTACACATGGGGGATGGTCGTGACCGGCGTGTCGGGCAACCTGTCGGTGGCGCTGTACGTCGCGGCGCTGGTGCAGGTCGGGTCGGACGGGGCCACGTCGCTTCGCCCGTGGCAGGTGGTGGCGGTGGCGTGGGGGGTGAACCTGCTGTCCGGGGTGCTGAACGTGGCCGGGATGCGAGCGATCGGGCAGATATCGCGGATGAACGTGTGGTTCACGTTGATTGGGACGGTGGTGCTCGTGGTGACGCTGTTTGCGGCGTCGCCGGCCAAGAACGACGCGAGCTTTGCGTTCTTTGACTTTGAAAACTTTACGGGGTGGGACAACTCGGGGCTGGTGTTCCTGCTGGGGTTCCTGCAGGCGGTGTACTCGCTGCAGGGGTCGGAGACGTCGGCGCAGATCGCGGAGGAGGCGCAGAACGCCGAGTGGACGGCGCCGGTGGCGATCGCGTCGTCGATCGCCGGCAGCTGGCTGGTCGGCCTGGTGTACCTGATCGCGCTCAACTTCAACATCCAGTCGGTCGACAGCATCGCGGGGACGGCGTTTGCGCTGCCAATCGCGCAGCTGTTCTACGACGCGGTCGGGCGGCGGCTGGCGATCCTGTGCCTGACGGTGATCTTGGTGGCGCAGTGGGCGGCGGCGCTGACGGCGTGGACGGCGTCGTCGCGGCTGCTGTTTGCGCTGGCGCGCGACAGCGCGTTCCCTGGGAAGCGGTACTTTATGGCGCTGACGCGCGACACGCA
>JAIVFJ010000304.1:0-70102 GCA_025765615.1 Zopfochytrium polystomum | reverse complement strand
TGTGCCGTTTGGGCCTGGAGGGTGAGGAACCAAAGTGAGTGCGCAGCGACTACGCGAGCGAAACGAGTGGTCGATGAACGAACCGTCATAAGGATTCGTTCCGATTGCAAAGTCGTTCCGAACGCACTGTTCACCAAAGCAGCGTGTGTGATAATGTACAGAATCAGGTACACTGAGTGAAAGTGAGTAAACACAAAATGCTTCCTGTCTCCCACCCTCAGCACCACCTGACCACCCAAAAACTCACCTCCCAAAAACTGGTTAGCAGCGCCCACAAAGGCGTCGTGATCGGAGCCTGAGTCCCGACGATCGACCAGTCAAACGACAGCGACAAAAAACCCAGCCCGCCGCTGGGCTGCGCCGACCCGAGGCCCCTTGCAACCTTTGCCGCGTACAGCGGAGCCACCCCGCCGCGGTCGGGCAGCCGCGGCGCCAGATAGCACAGCAGCGACACGGCACCGAGCACCGGCGCCACGAACGACGGCAGCACCTGGTACGCGGCGGCCGCGACCGTCGCCGCCCAGAAAAACGTCGACCGCGACACCGCTGTCGTACACACGCGGTTGCGGCCGCACCCTTCGTCGCCGTTACCGCCGTCGCCATCGTCACCGCCGCGCCCAACGTCGTGCAGCGACCGCAGTAGCGCGACGGTGGCCAAGTTCCCCGGCCACAGCATGGCCGCGGGACGCACCAGGAACCGCCGGCACAGCCCGGCGAGCCATATCCGAACAGCTGCGTGGCCGCCGCAAACCCGAGCGCGCTGGCCGTCGTCACCCCGCCGCCGCCGGACTGGTAGAGCTGGTACTTTTGGCCGACGATGTTGTACAGAGCGTAGGCCGGGCCAGACGCGGTGGAGCAGAAGATAAAGATGAGCGCGTGCTCCTTGTGCGTGAAGCGGCCGGGGTTGAGGGTGAGACCGAGGATGCGGGTTGTTGGGAGAACGCGGGCAAGAAGGTGGCCGAGCGGGTAGGAGAGGAGGACGCCGATGAACGGGTTGAGCGACTGTAGGGGGTGTGTGGTTCTTGGTTATTTCGTTTGAAGAGAAATGTTGCACGCGGGACCCCTCATAAATGATACAGTAAGCGCCCGAACCGCACAAACGTGTTTGTCCGAAACGTAAACAGCGTGTTGACCGACGCCAGCACGAGCGCAAACGCAAAGCCGAGGACCAGCACACGGAACGTGAACGCCGGTATCGTCGGGTCGTCCGTGCGCGGAACCACAGCGTCCACAATGTCGTACACCTCGTCGTAACCTTCGTCCGGCTCCCCCGGGCCGTCACCGCCGCGGGCGCTTTCGGTAATGCGCAGCGTGACTGCCACGGGCTTGTCCGTCCCCTCGAGGGGGCCGGGGTGGCGGTCGCTGCCGTTGGTTGCACGTTGGCTTGGGACATTGCTGGAAGGCGTGTTGACGATGCAAAGCGGGTCCGGTGTGCGCGACGGCGCGGGCTCATCGACGTCAGTTTGGTGAGAGGGCTCTTTACCAATTTCTTTTTTTGCGGAAAGAGTGAGTCAAATGAAGAGTCTAAGAGGAAGCCGCGAGTGGAGGGGGAAGCCTTGCGCAGACCCGTCATGTCGATCGCCTCCGCAGGGTCATCTCCGACGGCACTATTCATTGCAAGTCCGTGCGAGTACGCTCTTTCGCTCTCGCTCTCTCGGTTTTCTTTTCCTCCTTTTTTATCTTCTCGAAGGAGGGCTATAAGGGGTTACGCTCTTGTGATGAAGGAGGAGGCAAGAAAGCGGAAGCCAAAAAATTGTATCGATGAAGCTTATAAAGAAATGCCTCCCACACTCACTGACTGGAAGCAGCAGCAGCCGCGCCCACGCCGCCTCGCGCCACTGGCCCCCACGCTCAGTCCCCACGCCAGTCCAAAAATATGCCTTCGTAATGGCTGAGTCGGCTGGGAGGGGGGTCTTGGACGCAGAGCCTCGGTTGAGCGTGGTGTGTATGTGAGCGTGTGTGTGTGTGTGTGTGTGTGTGTGTGTGTGTGTGTGTGTGTGTGTGTGTGTGTGTGTGTGTATCTGTGCCAATGGCGCGGGGTAGGCCACGCCACTCGTCCGTGCCACACACTGACGGGGTTTGACGGAGAATATCAATCTTCAAAAGAAAAAAGAAAAAAAAAAAAAAAAAAAAGGGTTTCAAAGGTGCCATAAAGAAACAACCGTGGCGATGATCCTGCCGGGCTGTTCTTCAATGAATTCAATGAAGTACACAAGGAAGGGTGTCGAGAGAAAAGAGAAGGTGGATAAGATAAACTGGTCTGTCTTTGTTTGGACGAAGGGTATCCCCGGACGAAGGATTGAACTCCGATCTCCACCAAGATTACGCTCTTCCAAGTGAGCTAGGGAAGTCGAGGGATCGAACCTGGTGCCTTAATTGCTGGTGGCGTCTTGCCATTAGACTACAAGCAGCACCGCGCCAGGCCGAAGCCGGGCGCCCCATCTCCCCGCGACCACGACCGCCAGCGCGCGCAGCCCCGCCAGCGGCGCAAGCCCCGTCGGCCCACCGAACGGTCCGTGCACGGCGGCCACCTGCAGCGGAGGTACCCGGGAGCCATGCGAACTAGAAAAGAGAACACTATTACTTCTATTGTTGTGATGTTGTTGATGTTGTTTTTGTTTGCCAAAAGATATATGGCAGAGAGAGAAAGAGAGAGAAAGAGAAAGTGTGTGTGTGTGTGTGTGTGTGTGTGTGAGTGAGTGCGCGCGCGCGTGCTATGCCTCTCTCTGTCTCTCTCCGCCTCAGAGAAACTCCGGGACGACGGGCATGGTCACAACGAGCTCGCCTTTGGCCGCGTCGAACCGGGCCGCCCCGTCCTTGTCCTTGACCGTCCTGGGCAGCGGAGCCACCAGCCTACTGTAGATTTTTTTTCAGAGGGTTTGCCTGAACACACAAAACGACGGCAGTAGTACTCTACTCACAATTTGGGGCTGCGGACCTCCAGCTTGTTTGGCGTGCACGTCAGCTCAACGTCCTTGAGCTGCTCGCCGGGAAGCTGGATTGTGACGACCAGGTCGTCTGTGTGGCTGGTGGACGGCGTCTTGCCGCCCATCTGCAGGTAAATGTCTTCGCTGGTCACCCTTTGTCGGTACTTGATCGTGTACCTGTTCCTCACACGAGAACGATCCGCGAAAATAATACAAAACAGTTGGACAAAGATTTGTTTCACGTGGGTAGGCCCCGCATCAGAGTGGGAACAAGTTGGGTTCAGCGAAGCAGGTAACTTACTCGGGTGCCGGTCGTGGATCGGCATCATCCAAAACATTCTCTTCGACCTCATCGTCGTCCCAAATATCTTTCTTGGACGCTGAGGAGCTTTTGCTGGGAGCCTTGGATTCGGCGGCGGGGGCGAGTTTCGGACCGATCGAACCTGGCGTCAGGGAACCCGCCGGCGACGGCCTCGCGGCTAGGACCTACTCATTCCATTGTTAGGCAGTCGATGGCACTTTTGGAGAAAGTAGTGTTCGCGACGCATCTGGTCGGCGAGGGAATCGGCGGGAGAGGCGGTTCTCGAGTGCCGCGCTCCCGTTGCTGCTCTTCTGAGCTGGCGGTTTAGTTGTACCTGCGCGTCCCCGTTGTCGCGGTCCTTTTGAAACGAGCCAAAAAGCTCCGCCAGCTCCAGAACTCCGCTCATTTTGTTGGTTGGTCCAACAAAACGATCAAAGTCAAACATGAACCAAAGCGGGACCGCTGGCGTCAAACAAGAGGCGTCCGAGGACGGCGAGATCTCCGATCGTGGCAGTGGATCCCATCGAGATCGTCCTCGCTCCGGGCGGCGGCGCCCCCGTTCTCGATCGAGCTCGCGGTCTCTTAGCGACGACTGGTCTGACAGATCTCGCTCCCGACGGCGGCAGCACCCGCCAAAGCGGAAGCGTGAGAACAAAAACCGCCACAATAGCAGCGACGAGAACAGCTCCCTGGACAGAAGCAATTCCGGTCACCGGCGCGAGCGGAGACGTCACCACTTCTCTGATGGCGAGATCGATTCTGATGGTTTCACCAGCGCGAGCGAAGGAAACGGTGGAGACGGACTCTGGAAGCCGTACACCGACACCATTTTTGTGAGTGAGCCGCTCGGGCTTCTCTATGATACTTCCCTCGGCCTCTACGCAACTTGGGACTCTGCTCTCCATTGTTGGACGCTGCAAGAAGCGACAGCGGATCCATCCTCCAGTCACGATGCAACCAACTTCGCGGACCCCGTTGTCCTAAAGCTGGTCGTCCAACGTTCCGACGTTCTCACGCCTGGCTCTGTTCTCGCGGTCGACGGATTGGGTGTCACCATTGGTCGAGACAGATGTCCTACTGCCCTGCGCCTCCGCATTCCGGAACTCGCAGTGTCGAGGACTCACGCTTCGATATCTGCAAGAAAGATTTTGGACCTCAAAGGAGACAGAAGTAATTCTAATGATGCCATTCCTGCAGATCGACTGCCATCAACATTATGGAGAACGGTTTTTGTTGTGACCGATCTGGGTTCCAAGCACGGAACTACGGTGAATGGCGTCGTTCTTCGTGGCGCGACGACCTCCGACGATGCACAACAGGCCTCGTCAGCAGAGGCCCGACATGTCCAAATGCATGCTATGCGACTGCAACACCTCGACGTTCTTGAGCTTGGGTCAACGCTCATCGAGGTGCACATTCACGACCGGTGGGGCTGCGAGCGATGCCAGGTGACGCGCGAGAACTCTCTAGAGTTGGCGCCGCCATCCGGTGGCGCGCGGCCACTAACCACCGTTACACCCGCTGACACCACGAACGCGTTGGAGGCAGCTCGGCGAGCTGAGCTGGCAAGGTTGAAGCGAATGGTCGGCGGTGCGGGTGCAAAGTTGAGCAAGGTCATGGACCGTGCGGCGGAGCGGCGCTCGTTGCACGGTGTGTTGAGGGACGCCGACATTGAAGCGTTCCGGCGGTCGGAGTTGGGCTTGGAAGTGGTGGATGCGGTCGACTCTGGGAAAAGTAGAAATCGCGCCTGCGGGCAGAGCGCGGCGGGTGTCACCGCGCGGCGGTGGAACGAGTCGAAGGATCCTGTCGCTGTTCTAGAGTCGGCGCCGCCCGTAACGGGAGTCGGCGAGGCCATGCTGCTGAAGCTTGGTTGGCGTGGAAGCGGCGGCCTTGGCCGCCACGAAAACGGCATAACGGAGCCGATTCGCGCGCGCTCGACGAACGGGCAGAGGGGACTGGGCAACGGGAACGCTTGAGCCTTGCGCTAGAGTCGCAATAAAAAGGGTGTATTGAGTCGCAAAGCCCTAACCTGGAAAGCAGCCAGCCAAAACTGGCCACTTTTCTTTTCTTTCCTTTAAAAAATTCGAATCCCGACGGACTCGTCCTTCCGAAACGCCGTCGGAGCAGCGCGGGCCACTGCCGTTGGCAAACTCACGCACTTGCCGCGCCTCCTCTGCCTCACTGGAATCGGTCGAGCTCTACCTGTCCACATCGCCGCTTGCATCCTCTCGGTAATCGCGTGATCGCCAACGCCCAGTAGCGGAAGAACCGCACACTATCTTTTACCCTCGGCCGTCCACATCCACAACCTACCGCGTCATGCTCCGCCGCACTCTGCGCGCCAGGCTGGCGGCGCCCACCGCCGCCGTCGCCGCCACGGTCCGGCCGTCCCTAAGCCACCGCGGTCTCGTGACGCACCCCCACCACGACTTTTCCAATCCGGGCGACGGCGGCGTCTGCACGCCGCGTGCGCCGCTCTCGCTCGGCATCCGGCGCGAGGACAAGAACCGCTGGGAGCGGCGCGTGCCGCTCGTCCCCGACCACGTCGAGCGGCTCGTCAAGGAGCTCGGCGTCCGCGTCCTCGTCCAGCCGAGCTCCAAGCGCGTCATTCCTGACGAAAAGTATGAGGAGGTTGGGCAAGGCGCGCCGCTGTGTTTTTTCTTTTTTTTCTTTCTTTTTCTTCTAACTCATCATTCTTGCGGTGCGTTGCGGCTCGCTCATCCCTCATCGCTTCCCCCTCTTCCCAAATTAAAGGCAGGTGCAGTCATCCAGGACGACTTGTCCGGAGCAGACGTGATCCTAGGCGTCAAGGAGGTGCCCGTCGAGCACTTGATTCCCGACAAGACGTATCTGTTCTTCTCGCACACGCACAAGGCTCAGCCGTACAATATGCCGCTGCTAAAAGCCTTGCTGGACAAGGTGAGGGCAGCGCGGTAGTGAGGGCGGGCTTCATAGTTACTGGGAAGGGGGCGGTTTGTTTTTTTTTTCTTTTTTTTTTTTTCTTTTTTTTTTCGTTCGCTAAGTTGGTTGGTCCCAGAGGATTCGGTTAATCGACTATGAGCTGATGAAGGACGACTCGAATCGAAGACTGGTCTTGTTCAGTCGTTTTGCCGGATACGCGGGTGTGAATTCTTTTAATAGAGAGCCCCCGCACCTTGTTCTTTGAACCCCTCTCTGAATATTCACTCCACCCGCAGGTTTCATGGATGGCGCCAACGGTCTGGGACACCGCCTGCTTGCGAAAGGCTTTGGGGGGCCTTTCCTGGTGAGTGTGTTGTGTGGGGTTTTGGAAGGTGTCACCTTTTTCTATCTTCTCATTTTTGAACGAATTGGCGGACCCCGACGTGGATCATTCACAGGCGTGCGGATTGTCGTACATGTATCGCTGCGTCGCGGATGCGCGTTTGGATATGACGCGCACGGGGCAAGTCATCATGGATGACGGGCTGCCGCGGCAGCTCGGGCCGATGGTCTTCGTGTTCACTGGATCAGGAAATGTCACTAAGGTAAAGTGGCAGCGGCCCGGACGATTTCGCCCCTTTCGCTCCGAACGCTGACCCTCATCGTTTACACACTGTATTTGTCGCGTGCTCCGAGTTTAGGGCGCTATCCACATGTTCAAGTGCCTCCCACACGTTTGGGTGAAGCCAGAGGAGCTGAAAGCGCTGGTCGAAGATAAAAGTAAGCGGGCTATCCTCTTGTCAATTCAAAACTAAGCAAAGGTTCGTCCGAAAAGGCTATGACAACCGCAAGGTTTACGGCTGTATGGTTCAAATGCAGGACTACATTGAAAGGAAAGACGGTGGCGAGTTTTCCCGGTCGGAGTATTTGGCTCGTCCCGATTTGTACAAGTCTGTATTTCATGAAAAAGTACGCACTCAGCGCATGTCCGCCTTCCACCCGCACGTGTACCCAGTATTGATGCAATTTTGCAAAAACCGATTCACTCGTGCAACAGATTGCCCCGTACGCCAGCATGATCGTGAACGGAATCTTTTGGGATGAACGATACCCAAGACTGCTGACAAAAGAGCAGACGCTGACCCTCGCCCGCGAGAAACGGCTGAGACTTCTCCAGGTCGCAGACATATCTTGCGATTTCGGGGTGAGTCACTGGTGGTTGGCTGGGAAGCAACTCATTTGCTCTTTGCAAGGGATCCCTGGAGTTTGTTTCCCACGCTACAACCATCGACAAACCTTTTTTCATGTACGATCCCATCTCGGGGAAAACGCACGACGAGTAAGCGGAAACCATGTTTTTGCTGGCGCGAGTAAAGCCAGCTGATTGATCCGTCTTTGCAGCACGGAGGGGGAAGGAATCCAGATCATGTCCATCGACAACCTGCCGACCGAAATGCCGCTGGAAGCCAGTGAGTACTTTGGCGACGCGCTGTTTCCCTTTGTTGTTCAATTGGTAAGTGCGTTTTTGCATTTATGGGAAGCAAGTCTTAGTGTCCTCTTAGGCCAGAGGAAACTTTGACCATCCCGTGCTGAAAGGTGCGGCCATCACTGCCTCTGATGGAACACTCGAACAAAAGCATGAGAAACTCTACTCCGCAATCGAGGAGTTTGGTGTGGTGCATGGGTAAGTTCGAACTTTGAATGATGGCCTCCTCTCATAACACCACACAGCAGTGGCGCAAAAGTTACATCAAGTCAGAAGATTCTTCTCCTCGGTTCCGGTTATGTCTCGGCACCGTTGGTTGACTATCTTTTGCGGTCTTCGTCGAAATCAGTAACGATTGGTGAGTGGGCGAATTCTCTTCACTCTCTGGCTCGCTTCGTACCCGTCGTTTCTTAATACATTGGGGTGGACCCGACTGTCCCGATCTGTCTCTGCCGCAGCAAGCAACGCCCAGGAAGAAGCGCGTCGTCTCTCAAATGGCCGACCAAACGCGCCAGTGACCTCCCTGGACGTCAACGACGCTGCTTCGATGCGAAAGTTGGTGGAAAGCCACGACATTGTAGTCAGTTTTGTACCCGCCAGTCTGCACCCTGCGGTTGCGGAGCACTGTCTCAGCGCCCGCAAGCATCTCGTCACGGCAAGCTACATCTCGCCTGCCATGAAGGCACTTCATGAAAGGTTCCGTGGCTTTGCAATTTCCTTGCTCTCGCCATTGGGTATGACGGCGTAGCTTAACACACTCTGTGATCACTTTGCCTCCCACCACCTGTATGATAGGGCAAAATCCGCAGGGGTGACGTTCATGAACGAAATCGGTCTCGACCCAGGCATTGATCACCTGACCGCCGTTCGCCAGTTTGACGATATCAGGCGAAAGGGTGGGAAGCTGACGTCGTTCGTGTCCTGGTGCGGCGGCTTGCCCGCACCGGAAGCCTCGGGGAACCCCCTCGGGTACAAATTCAGTTGGAGTCCAAAGGGCGTGCTCCTTGCCGGGCTGAACGGTGCAAAATTCAAAATGGGAGGCAAGGTAAGGAGGGCTTTCTGACGCCGCTCCCCAGGGTCTTCGGACTGCTCACAAAGCCCCCCCTGTTCATCTTGCCGCAGCTGATCGAAGTTCCTGGCCCCGAACTCATGCGCTCTGCGGTGCCCGTCTCGATATACCCTGGCTTTGCCCTGGAAGGCCTGCCCAACAGGGATTCTTTGAGCTACCTCGACACCTACCAGCTCGGATCTGGGGCTGATCTTACCGACATGTTCCGCGGGACTCTGCGGTTCAAGGTAGACGGTTTTTTTTTTTTACTTCTTTATGTTGCGGTGGAACTGTGCAACACCTGTTGACTTTCGTGTTCCTGTCCGCCCCTTCCGATTTATCTAGGGTTACGCGGAGCTCATGGGAGCTTTCAATGAGTTGGGTCTGCTCGATGCTGCGGAGACAAACATTCCTTCTGGTACATCCTGGGTAAGTAGTTCCAGTTCTCTTCCCGCCATCGTGACGTCATGCCATCTTACCATAAACCCCCCCCCCTCACCGCACTTACCTAAACAGAAGCAATTAATGGGAAAACTGCTGGGATGCCGCACCTCACCGGAACCAAAGCATTGGCGGGAAGCCGTGGCTCGAAAGCTTCGCCCACATCCGGCCGACGCTCACGGCCGCCTCGACCGCGTCATGGATGGGCTTAACTGGTATTTTTTCTTCTGTGTTCACCACCACCAGGAGTCAAAAGGCCAAGATCTTTGACCGCCCCCCTTGCCCACTCAGGCTCGAAATGCTGTCAGACGGCCACCCAGTGCACAACCCGTCCCCGTCGGTTCTTGACGCGTTTTGCGCCCTGCTCCAGGCCAAACTCGTCTACCTGCCCGACGAACGCGACATGGTCATCATGCACCACGAGTTTGGTGTGAACTGGGGCGGAGACGCGAAGGTTGGACACTCGGTGGTTTTGAGGAGGAATTTTTTGGAGAACCTCTTTCTCGTCTCGGTTTGAAAACTGAATTCGCCTTACAGGAAAAGCACACATCGACGCTGATCGCGTATGGCGATCCGAACGGCTACTCGGCCATGGCCAAGACCGTCGGCCTGCCGGCTGCCATTGCGACCGAGATGGTGTTGTCAGGTGAGCGCGGCACCACAGTGATGCTTGGTTTTCCTGACTACGATCTATCTATTCTTCTGCCCCTTGACTTTCGTTCTCACCAAAGGCGAGATCCACCGACGCGGGGTCGTTGCGCCAGTGCACGCCGACATTTACGTCGAAATGCTGAAGAAGCTCGAGGGTGAGGGAATCCGGTTTCATGAAAAGGTTGTGCGCCTCTGAGTAGGAGGTGATAATAAAGTGGGAATTTCTTTGGAAACGATCCAGCGATGCAAAAAAAAAAAAAAAAAAAAAAAAAAAAAAGAACAGCAGAGAATCAAGCAAAACGGGTCTCCATTTGTAAGGGTCCCTCCAACCACCCACCCATCAGCCGACCTCCTGTCCTCCAAAGCTCCACATCACCTGCGCTTCTTCACGGCCACCGGTGCCGGTGCCGGAGTCACCGGCGTCACCGCCACCGGAGCCGGCGATGTCGTGCTCACCATGGCAGTCGATGGTGGCGCGACATCCGGGAACACCTCCCGGAACTTGGACTGCGATCGATTGTACGCGGCGCTTGCTGCGGCAAACGCGCGCTTCTCCTCCGCCGTTGTTGTGATGGAGCCGTTGGTGATGGTATCTTCGAGCATGAAGGAGAGGAGGCCAATCAGGACCGACGAGACCGACCAGCCCGGGCACCACGTTTCAGCTGTGTTTTGTGAGAGAGCAAAGAACGAGATTGAATTCAGCTATTCAGGTCCGCGGAATGAATGAGGGTCTGGTACGCACGATGGAAGCTCGACATGGATAGGCAGAGTGCCCTGCTTGTTTCAAAGCGACCTGGACGGGGTGGTGGGACAGTCAGAAAGGGTCAAAGGTCTCTGGACCTGCAAGAGACAACCTGACGGAGTGACCATCTGAATGGCTGGCGGCTTGTACGGGTACTCCTTGGGAAAGATCAGCTTGCCCCAGTACTCTCCGCCGGCGTAAGGGCTGTCCGGCGGACCCTGTATTATGTAGTGCCTGAACGAAAGTGTATGCACCTGGATTACAAATCGAGATCACCCAGAGGCAAGCCCCCGCCGAGCCACTCGCGAACACACCCCTACCATTCGAGCAGATTCGACTCGAGCGGCTTGGCGGTGATGAATGGAGGGGGCGACTTTTGGATGAGCATGTACTCTTTGCGGAGGCGAGTTGTGTAGGCCATGCTGCGGTGTGGAGAGTTGGTTGAGTGGCGGCGCTGTCTCGGGCTTCGCTTGTCTAATGAGGAACGGCTTGGGCGGGCACCAGCGGAAGGGGAATGAGCTGCGTCGGTAGGGGAGGATCGAGAGGCAAGGTGGGAACGAGCTCGAAGTGTATGCCCGCTCAGTCCGATTATTTGAGGTTGCGACCCGCCAGAGGATGCGAACGGAGGCGGGGAGCGATCGGCGGGGTCAAGTCGCTTGCTTTTCAACAGAAAACGAACGAAGAAAAAACCAAAGCGCCTCGTGGCGTGGTTACGCTTGCAACAAATGGTGGACGGCGACGAAGGTACCAAACCGCGCTCCACGGGAAAACCCGTAAGCCACACGTCAAAGAGGCGGCGCGTCGCCGATGCAAGTCCGGTCCCACCTCCACCTCCTCTTCCTCCAACCGCTGGCCAGACGGACGAGGACGACGACGACGATGACGACGAGATGTTCGTGACGGTCCCATCAGTAGCAATCGCTTCATCGTCGACTTTATCCTTGCAATCGGAAGCTCCATCGTACTTCTTCAACGATCCTGCCGATGATGATGATGATGATGCTGATGACGACGAAGTTTGGGAAAATGTTCCCACCGTTTCTCCTCCAGCTGACGCCGAAAGGGGTTCGTCCATTCAGATTTTCGGACAGGGATCACTCCTGATCCTGATACTCCCCATGCAGATCCAATGCCACTTTCGGTCGGCGATGTTCGAAGTGGCCCAATCGAAATTTCTATACCTTCGTCAGATCAAGTGCAAGGCGCGAAACAGTTGAGTGCATTCTTCGCAACCCTGGGATCCGTTGCTAATTAAGTCGCATGTATTTGATCGGCATGCAGGAAGAAGAAGCGTAAAACGGCTGGGCTGGTCAAAGCAGATCGAGAATTGCGCGTTGCGATGCACAAGGCACACCTGCTCTGTCTACTTGTTTCTCTGACCCACCGAAATCGATGCTGTAACGACCCAAATACTCAGGTAACGAAACTACTGGTTATTTGAAAACCTAGACATGATCACTGAAATAACGAGTAGAAAACTTGTATGCGTCCAGGCGTTTTGCCTTTCCCTCATTCCAGAGTCCCTTGTTTCGGGATTGAAAGCGGGAACTGCAATAACCTCGGCCAAAGGGAAAGGACGAGCTGCCCGATCTAAAAAAGACACGAACGGCACGAATCCCGCGAAGCATCCATTTGTGAGCATGTACCTTCGGTCAGTAGCGAAGTGGTGGAAAGAGCAGTTTCCTGTCTCCAAGTCTCAGCCAATGCCTCACCCATGTACGCCCGAATCCATCGTCGACTGTCTCGGCCGAATTATCAGTGAGCCTGACTCGAAATCGCGAGCGGTCCCACCGAACCTTTCTGCACTTCTCTTTGTCGCTGCCATGCGCGGAGTGGGTATAAAGTGCCGACTGGTTGGGTCGCTGCACCCGGTGCCCTTGTCTCTTGCAAAGGCAGCGTTGGCTGTGCCACTTGAACCAGAAGGGGACCGCCAAAAGGCGGAGTATGACGAGACGCTCGGCATTCGCCTGTGGGCTGAAGTATTCGCGGAGACAGAGGAAACCTGGGTTTCTGTGGATCCCTCCTCAGGTGCGGTTGCCGAGGATCACAGCTTTGAGCCGCCAGTAAGCGCTCCACTGCAGCTCTACTTGACCTACGTGATCGCGTGTGAGCAAGGTTGGTGAAAAGCTATCGGGCAGCCGCCGTGCATCCAAGATTTGATTATAATGGGGATTTCAGAGTTTGGCGTCAAAGATGTAACGCGTCGGTATTGTTCTCAGTGGAATGGGCGAACTCTTCGCCTGCGCCTAATGGGTGAAGACGAAGTGTTTTGGAACACTTGCCTGTGGCTATTGTCAAAGTCGGATCGCACGGCGGTGGATGAGAAGGAAGACGTCATGCTGGAGACTGCCCAGGTTTCGGAAAAAATGCCTTCGAACCTTGCTGGGTTCAAAAACCACCCTTTGTAAGCTGCCCCTTCAGTTTGTTATTTCTTACTGTATTCGAAAGGTTTGCTTTAGAACGTCACTGCACTGCAAACCAAATAATCTTTCCCAAGGGTAAAGAATTCATCGTCGGCAAGTTCAAGGATGAAGACATTTATCCTCGATCTCACTTGAAAGATGTATGTAAGATACGTGGTTGCCCAGATGTTCTGTTGTTCCTCACGCAATGATTTGCCAACCCTCTAGCTCCTTTCCCGTCAAGGATGGCTTTATAAAGGAAGAGTTGTAAAGCAAGGAGAAGAACCAATGAAACGGGGCAACGCTCGAGCGTACACTGTCAATCGTAAGAGGGAAATAGAAGCCCACAAGTTGAGCGTTGCAAGAGGAACTTCAGACGCCGACGCGTCAAACGACCCGACCGTCGCTGAGCTCTTTGGAGAGTGGCAGACCGAAGATTATGTTGCGGCTGAAATCGTCGATGTATGCATCCCTTGTGTTTATTTCGTTCGAACTGGAAGAAGTGCGAGATCCTGACACGCATTTCCCACTAGGGCATTATCCCAAAGAATGCTTTCAAAAATTTCGAGCTCCTTCACCCTAACATGCTGCCCTCTGGTGCGTCACATATTCGCGACGCCAACGCAGCAGTAGTGGCCAAGCAACTGGGTGTTGATTTTGCAAAAGCTGTGGTAAGTTCTTGTTGGTTGACACCCGGTTCGTTTCGATGATACCACGGACTTAACTCGTCTCCCAACACCAGACGGGCTTCGAGTTTCGAAAGGGTGCGTCTACACCAATTTTAGACGGAATTGTAGTCGGCAAAGAGTTTGCCGCAATCGTCAAGGAGGTGGGGGCGATGCAAACAGCCATCTTGTGAAATCACTCATTTTCGATGGTAGGCTGCTGCGGAGCACACTGCGTTTCTGGCGGAAAAGGCGCACGAAGCCCGCACCCGAGCGGGCACTCTCTGGGTGGATGCGCTTGACGCGCAAACTGATGGTGAAGGCAAGGCTGATGCAGAAATACACTTGAGATGAATTGATGGGACAAGGCACGATTGAAATTTGTGATTGGACGCCAATTGGACGCGCAGATCCCGGCCAAAACGATGTCAACGCCACAACCGGTGCCCTTCCAACTCTCCGCGGTGCTCCAAGCCCACACGCAAGATGTACGTAACATGGATAGCTGCAGCGCTCCTGCGCGTATGAACGCGCACGTTGCGGCCGTCTGGATCGCGCGCATGCGTTCGGAGGGCCGAACGTGGCGTCACAGATCATTTGTCATGCTGATATTCTAATGTGCCACGCAGGTCCGTGCTCTTGCGGTTGCCAACGATGGCCTCCTCTTCTCCAGCTCACGAGACACTCGAGTGCTCTCGTGGTCTCGCGCTTCTCCTGCGGTCTCTGAGTTTTCCCTCGGAAATTCGTATTTAGGCCACTCTCACTTTGTCAACTCGCTCGTGTACATCCCACCGCATGGAGAGTTTACTGAAGGTGAGAACGCTCGCTGACGAATGCTAAAAAAAAAACCCAGCATTCATTCACTCGCTCGTTTGCAGGCCTCGTCGCGAGTGGAGGAGCGGACAAGGTTATCAACGTGTTCGACGTGCGAAACCCGGCGGAGCCGGCATTCGTGCTGGTGGGACACACCGACACTGTTTGCACTCTCGCACTTGCTGCAAACGGAGACATCATATCGGGATCGTGGGATAAGTGCGTTGAACATCCATTGCAAAACGTTGCGCGATTCGCTGATTCTATGCCTCTTTCCGAATCCTCGCCGAAACACCAGAACTGCTCGCGTGTGGAGAAACGGGTCGTCGTTGTGGACTATGACCGGGCACGAGCAAGCTGTGTGGGCTGTGCTCGAGCTTCCGGGACGAGGCATTTTAACGGGTGAGCAGGGTCAGAAGCTTGAAGCAAGCTTACGTAACGATTTCTCTGTATGGGCAGCTTCGGCTGACAAGCTCATCAAGCTTTGGAGCGATGGGCAGCCCGTGCAGACAATGCGAGGACATAGAGACGTCGTCCGCGCACTTGCCCTGGTCGCTTCTGGGTTCGCATCTGTGTCAAACGATAGGTGGGAGTCCTACTTGATCCTGCAAACTCCCGCACGAACTTTAGTCCTCTCACCACTCGTTTTGCGGCGTTCTCCAGCACTGTGAGGATTTGGAATTATCAGGGCGATTGCGTTCGAGAACTGTCTGGCCACACCGCGTTTGTGTACGGCCTCGCCGCGTTCCCTTCCGGCCAGCTTGCTTCTTGCGGAGAGGATCGATCGCTCCGTATTTGGGATGGTTCGTACGTTTGCCAGCGAGCTGGTAGATTTGTTCAATGATGCAACTTCTCGTTACGCTCATAGGCACGACTTGCGTGCAAACAATTACACACCCTTGCGTGTCTGTGTGGTGCGTCGCCGTCCTGCCTAACGGCGATGTCGCAACCGGTGGCAGCGATGGAGTTGTTCGTATCTTCACGCGCGCGCCAGAGCGAATTGCTTCGGAGGACGACATCAAGGTTTTGGCCGCAATCGTTCTCGCTTAAAAGCTTATTTTCAAGTTGCAGACCTTCGACGCTGCCGTCGCAAGCCAAGCGTTACCGAGGTTGGTTGCCCCCCTTCCACTCTTGCGCGACCGACTCAAGGCTCTTCCTTTCACTTAGTAATCAAGTCGGTGACGTGGACAAGTCGAAACTGCCTGGGCTGGACGCCCTTTTGAACCCTGGTTTGATCAGCGCGTCTTCATCATTTCGCCGAGCCTAACCAATCCGCAGGTCGTCCCGACCAAGTCATCATGGTACGAAACGGGGACATCGTCGAAGCGCATCAATGGGACGCGACGGCCTCCCAGTGGCAGAAAATTGGAGAGGTCGTTGACGCTGTTGGAAGCTCAAGGAAGCAAGTCTACATGGGTCGAGAGTACGACTACGTCTTCGACATAGACATCGGCGCGGGGCAAAATTTGAAGCTTCCTTACAACGTGTCGGGTAGGATTTGATTTGCTTAAATTTGTGTGCGCTAATCGCTGAACACGCCCGCAGAAAATCCATACATGACAGCGCAACGTTTCATTGATCAATACGAACTTTCGCAAGATTTCTTGGAACAGATTGCGAATTTCATCATTCAAAACACGAGCACCCAAACCATCGGACAGACAGATCCTTACGCGAACGTGGATCCTTTCACTGGGGCTTCCCGATATGTGCCGGGCAGCAGCGGACAGGTAGATTGCTTTGGTGAACTGGATTCAACCCGCTAAATAGCACTGCAGGCTGCACCACCTCCACCACCACCTGCGAAAAGAACTTTGCCAATCGTAAGCGACTCGATAAGCTGTGAATTAATTCTTACAAAGCTACTATTTGTTTTTTGCTGTTCGAGCGAAGACGTCCTTCAGCAACTTCCAAGCTCTGAATGTCGTCGCCGTCAAAAACAAGGTCTCTCAGTTCCAAAGTGAAGTGTCCAGCAACTCTGTAAGTTCTCCCACAGTGTTTCAATGGTTGAATGATACCGCTAACACAAAATCTCTGAACAGACCAATGGCCTGACAGATGAAGAGTTTGCTCTCATCGCCGAGATTTCCACCATCCTTCAAAAACCCGCAACCGTCACGGCGAAATTTACGGCGGGACACTACAAGGCGCTCCAAAAGATCATGCTTGGATGGCCTGTGAACAATCGATTTCCAGGTGGGACGTCCAACCATTTTCGGTCAGGGACTTCTTTTAAGGTTTTTTTCTCTTCAGCAATTGACCTATTGCGTGTGATCGTTCTGCATACGGAGCTCCCTGCTTCTTCCGACGCGACGTTCATTGAAAATCTGTTTACTGCCGCACAATTATCGGATCCGTTCACACCAGGCCAGAATGAGGCCAACGTGATGCTATCACTCCGATTATTGTGCAACCTTTTCGCGACAGAGAAGGGAATGGCGGTTGTATTCCAGAGCAGGGATTTGGTGGGCAATGGTACTTTGCGCTTTGATTGATCCTAACATCGGGTGGTCACGGAACTTTTTAGATTCTGGGTCTGCTAGGGAAAAACTTCCGAGCCAGCACAAACTCCAATCTTCGCGTGGCTTATGTTACACTTATATTAAAGTAAGCTGGGATCCCGATAGGTGGAAATGCGTAAGGCCTAAGTTCTAAATGCGTTTACCAGCCTTGCGGTGTTGTTCAGGACGAAGCAAACCGACCACTATGACATCGAGCTTTTAAGTGAAGTCATCGAGGTACATGACTTCCATTGTGTCCAATGGTGCCGCCTGACTGGGCTTTCAGGTACTCAAAAAGGAAACGGATGCCGAAGTTGAAAGGCGGGCGGTGTCTGCCCTGGGAACAATAGTGAGTTCCAAGACGCACTTGGTTTGGATGATAGACAGCCTCTGACGTCCGGTGTGTGCCCCGCCTTTATAAGATCACAGGACACCCCGAGTCTATCGAAGCTGCCGGCTTGCTCGAAGCCAAGGCCGTGCTCTCCGCCTCAAAAAATGTTGGGAAAGACACGGGACTCCGATCTCTGCAGGGCGAGGTTTTTGCAGTGCTCCGCTGAGAGTTTATTTAGTGGAGGAAGAGGGGAAAATACAACGAAACTGCAGACTCGTATGATGCTTTTCTAAGAGCACAGGCACAGTTGGCGTCCAGTGAGAAAAGCAACCAGGGCCAACGGCAATCCAGTGGCAGCGTCTTTTAATGCTTCCAGGGACGATCTGCAGCCTGCGGCCACGCTGACGTTCCACCCACCATCCCTCAACTCACTCACCTCTCGTTTCGCCGAATAAACACTCGTTATTCCTGTAATAACCCCATAAAGTGGCGTTTTCAAGCGAAAAAGACTCTGGTAAGGCGATTCCAATGCTCACCTCTCGTCGCAGGAATAGAATTTGGATCGATAATTCTATCCAATATATATTTATACATATATATTTTTATAACTGTAACTGCCACTGCCGTCGGCTTCCAGCTCAAAGCGTACCTCGACAATAACTGGGTCGGAGCGGCGAGCCGCGCAAGCCCCGAATTCGCCGTGTACCGCGGTCTCACTCTGACGTGCACGCTGTATTTTGCCCTCGTCGAGCTCGTTACCAACGCCTCGCTCATCGCACTGCACACCCAGATGAAAGAGTTGTCCAGTTCGACGACGCAGCTGGATAAAGTCAAGAAGTACTACAACCACTGGATCAACTTGGCGTATGAGATAATCCTTATCCTTTCGTTCGTCATTTGCTCCGTCGTGTATTTCTACGACCCGTTCTTCAACGCGAGCGTATTTCTGGAGCAGGCGGTGCTGTCGTTCGTCACCTGGAATGGTTACGTCCTCTTGAATGCATCAGTCAAGTCGAAAGACGCCCCAAGTAGCACAGGCAAGACCTCGACTGCGCCTGCCCAAAAATCGGCGTCAGGATTCGCGCTGTAGAGGTTTCCTTGTTCATGCTTCCCACGTGCTTAAAGCGAGATTGTTGTTGGAGGGGAAAGTTCGTGGAAATCTAATTTATCGCTCAAGCTAGCAATTAATTGGCCTTACCGCCAATTCAGTGCGAAGTGGTGCGGTGTGCGGCCCGATCGCTCACTATAGATTCTAAACATTCGAGAGACTAGTTCAAAATGGTAGCTCACAATTAGATAGAGAGTGGGAGTGTTCAATCAATCTTGGAAGGTTCAACACAAGTATGACCCACTAGAGAGACATCCCTTTCGGCAGACTAACGAATTGCTCAATTGGCGACACGAGGACTTGAGAGTTTTGGTCTTTTCAGCGATGGCGGGGAACCCTCTCACAATATTTTGTTTTATAAAACAAAGCTACACAGAGTGTGCCGGACCTTCCCTCCCCCCCACCTTCACCACGCGCTCGTCCAAAGAATAAACAATCTGCATCAAGAATCTGCGTTCAATTCCTTGGCCTTCTGCTCGTCGGCAATGCGATAAAATAGGATGCCATCCTGGGACGGAAAGTGAGAGAGTTGGGTTTTGAATGATGAAAGGTGTTTCTCAGTGAGGCGCCACGATGGCACCGGTCTCCAAAAACCCTGCCAATGAAAACCCGCCTCACATACATAACACCTCCTGATGTCCTCCATTTCGATTCTTCCGTTGCGAGCGCAGAGCAGGTACAGTAGCCCCCACTCCGACTTGCCGACTAGGCGTATCTCCTGCGTCATTGCCCAGATGTCGCTGAGGTGTGCCCGCGAGGAGCGAGCGTATTTGGAAAAAAAACTGCTCGAAGTGGAGAGAACGAAGCGGCCTTCCGTGTCTGTTGCAACGTTTAAGGGTTGTTTGAGTGGAAATGGAACGAGAGTGGGTGGTTAATGGCTCGCGAGTCTTCTTGACGAAGGACGAATGCAGACCGTAGGCGCTCGTGTCCGATCCGTCCGTGCAGCGGTGTGTTTTCATTTTAGATTGGAAGAGTTGGGCTGGGCAGGAGAGACGCTGTGGATGAAGAGATGGAATAGAAGAAGTTGGTGAATAAAACGCTCTCAATCACAAGCCCACACTCGACAAATAGGTGAGGAAACCTCAATTCCCAGAAAACCACGACAGAGAGACCGCCAAGAATGCTGCAATGAGGACATTGAACTCAAGCTCACGCGACCTGGCGAACGTGTCGGAAGGATAGACGACGCCGCGGTCGGCGCGGTCAAATAAGGCAATGTGCTGCTGGAGCACGCTCAGTGTATCTCGCTGCGGGTGTGGGCGGGGGTCGTCGTACCCGGCGGGTGGGCAGCAGTGGCGGCTTCGCTGGACGGGCGAGACCTTTCGTGGGGAAAGGTGTTGGGGTGTCAAAGGTCACTGGATAGGAGAGGTTTCTGAAGCGCAACGAGTGCCAAGTTACCTGGTTGCCGCATCGAGTTCTCCACCTCGACGACCGGGAGCTCATATTCGCATGTAGCCGAAACGGTCGGGAGCGCCGTGGTGAAACCGGGCGCCGGTCTCGGGCGAAGAGATTCCGCAAGGCTGTGAGCTGTGGCTCGACCTCGGGGCCGCCCATCTCAGCAGAGCCGTCTCGCTGATCTGTAGTGGCACGACGGTGTCGCTCTGGAGGTGAGCGTGTTGCACCATTGATCCCTGCTGGATTCCCCGCACCGGGGGTCTGCTGTGGGGCACGCAGAGGTGGTTTGGGAGACATCATTTTCGGGCTGTTTGCTCCATCAGTAGTTTTGAACGAAAGAGCGCAACCCATTCCACAAACAGGCAGACCCTCGCCATAATCTACATGTAAATCCATAAATTGACTTCATACTCCAATGCACCAACTAAGTTGATGTACCGAAGTTCCAGTATCGTCCTTAACCCGACACCAAGAAGCTGAGATATCGATCCATTACTTCGCCACCCCCCTCTCAACAAATACATATGTTCCAGGACGAAAATCTCACACAGACTGTTCGGCCCCCAACTACTGCTACCGCTCGGAATGCAACCCTAGAAAAAAACATCCTAGCTCAAGATACTGTATATCCCTCTCATTTTTCTTGCCTGCCCCAACACCACTCGCAGGCTTGGTTGCAGCCGCAGGCTTCGCTGCTGGCTGACTGCAATTGCGTTGTCGCGGCCGCTTGCTTATGCGGAGGCTCTGGTGCCCATTTTCGCCGAGGCGCAGCCGGTGCCGAGGACTTCCCCATTAGTCGTCCGCGCTGCCGCCTGGTGCTGCTTCTGGTCAGACGCCACCTTCGTCCCACCGCTACTTCCACCATTACCCTTGCCGGTGCTTTCACCGAGTGGCTCTTTCAGACACGGCCGCTCTTTACGACACCGCCACCGCCAGTGCTCGCGTTTGCTTGAGCAGCAGTCGCCTTGGTCTGCCGCCTGCCGTGTTTGACTGTTGCTGGAGCTGCTTTCCGACCACCGCTGACTTGCTGACAGCCGCTCAACCTCCGCGCGTATGGCTGCCCAGTCAACTCCAGGCTGCCAGCATAAACTTCCCAGAGGGGAGCCCTGCCAAAGCGCTTTTGGACGCAGAAGAGCTTTTTTCCTTCACACGATTGGTCGAGTCTGTGTTTGCCTGAAGAATTTAGCCAACTCCCGTCAAAATTGTCGCGGTGGTGTCAGGCCGACGATGACCCTACCTGTCCAGCGCGTCGACGCGGCCGAGCTCGCTGGCTCCGTCGATCGCAGCCTCGACCAGCTCTCTGCAAGATTGAAGTCGTCGAGGACACGGGTCGCTGCTGGCATCGAGGGAGACGTCCGGAGGAGTGGTGAAGGCTGCACGAGAGGTTGGTGAGGTGAATTCGAAGAGGATCTATAGCCTGAACTGAGGCGGCACAAATACCAAATGCCTGAAATGTTGACGGTAAGGACGCAATCTTGAATATGCAGACGCTTCTGCGCCCTGACCCCTCGTTCTCTGAAACAGCTGGCCGCCCACTTTGGAGTTTTCACGCGTGATAGCAAGAGACGCGGGGGCTGCTGGCAGTGGTGAAGTGTTCGTTGACATTAAAAAATATTGTACCGTTCCTGTCCGCACACCATGGTTGCATCGCAGGGTGGACCGCGAAACACTTTCGACAGACTCAAAATACTGTGATCCATTTGGACCCACAAGGCAAACGGTAAAAGGATTCTCTGCAAAAAGAAGGACATAATTCCGGTTCTCGCGACGTCGCGTTACCCGCGACACTCTCAGTTGCATTAGACGTCGCAGCGAATATGCTTCAACCGCAACTGTCTCTACTACTGTCCAACCTCACTGGTGTCGTCCTCTTCGCACCTTGCATCAACGCGTCCGTATCTATGTTGAACCTCGTGTTCTGCATAAGCTTAGGCTCGGGAGCAGACCAGAAATCCTCGAACAACGGGATCGTCATGCCGACCCTCCGCAAAGTGACTTTGACACCGCTACAAATTGGGATCATAGTGGCAACTGCTGTCAGCTTCGGCGCGGACTTTGTCGAGTTTTATTCCTGTATTCGCCAAATATACGAATCAAAGTATGGACGAAGAAAAGTGGGTGTGCAGAAATGAGATCTAAGCAAAACCTTTCGTTCACCACTTACAGCACTTGGCCCGACTTTCCAAAGTGGATGGTCGCCTTCAACGCCCTCAAGCGCGTTCACAGCATCGTCTCGGTTCACATATCGTTCCTTCGCTTCCAGATCATCACGGGCAGATTCAAACCCTCCGGAAATAACTTCCAATCCCTCACCGGGAACATCCCGGCCTTGATCTCTACCTTGTGCTACACGGCCACGGGGTTCACTGGTGTCGCGTTCCAGCTGAAAGCGTATCTGGACAACAACTGGGTCGGAGCGGCGAGCCGGGCAAGCCCAGAGTTTGCAGTCTACCGCGCCCTCACGCTGACGTGCACACTGTACTTTGCCCTCCTCGAGCTCGTCACAAACATTTCCTCATCGCACTCCACGCCCAAATGAAGGACGTGTCCAACTCGACGACGCAACTGGACAAAGTCAGGAAGTACTACAATCACTGGATCAACCTGGCCTACGAAATCATCCTTATTGTGTCATTCGTCATTTGCTCCGTGGTGTACTTTTATGACCCATTCTTCAACTCGGGCGTGTTCTTGGAGCAAGCGGTGCTGTCTTTTGTGTCTTGGAATGGGTATGTGCTTTTGAACGCGTCGGTCAAGTCGAAGGAATCTACAAGTCAGAGGAGCTCTACTTTTCAGTCGACTCAGAAACCTGGCACCCCAGGGTTGGTCGTGTAGATTCCAGAAAATGTGGTCGATTTGCCTAATTGTCTGATGTTCGGCCAGTGCAAAGATTTCGCGCTGTTCATCCCCCGTTTTTAACCCATACAAGTTGTTGTGAGCTTTCGTCCGACCAAGCCGATAATACAACCCTTGCTCTTCGAAATCTTGTCCCATTAGTGTTGTCTGCCCACCTTGACAAGGCAGACTTTCGATGAGGCGGATCCTCTGGGCGAACGTCGGAGGCAGTTCCTCTGTCGACGCCGACGACGCCGACGCGGCACCTGGCAACAGGCTCTTTGTCGTCGCTGATGTCATTCCAAAGCTGTACGAGTGGTCCCCGAAGGTGTGAGTGGAGATAGAATCCCCTTTGCGCCAATGCAGGGCGTGTCAAATGACGGTCTGTCCCGTTTTCGTTCCCAGAGTCCGTTCAGGTCCCGACTGCTATCGCACGTCCAGGACTCGGCCGTCGTCAAATCGCTCGACTGGTGCCCTGCGTCCGACTCGACCTCTTCCTCCGCGAATATCCTAGCAATTGGCACGAGTGCCGGACGAACCGCAATTCTTCGTTGCACCGCTGGAGCGCCTGATGCTGACGGCCCAGTTTCAACCGTCGTGAATGACTTTTTTGCACGATCGCAACGACCGTGCAATGTGGTAAAGTTTTGTCCCGTAGACTCCAAGTTGCTCTTATCAGGATTCGACAAAGTCAGGTTTGTTTTAGTACAATTCCGTCTTCTTGCTCACTGACAACTGATCGTCTTGAACAGGAGTGACTTCTCGCTCCTCGTTTGGAACACAGATCTTCGACACTCAACGACGACAGCCTCCCAATCCGAGCAGTCAATTTTCCAAGGCGCTTCATCCGATGTGGTCCACTCCGCTGCGTGGTTTCCCGACTCTCCTACGTTCCTAGCCTCGATCTCTGGCAAATTCATTAAATTATTCGACCTGCGAATTCCACAAAATTCATCAGGATCCAGCGCGCCCGGAGGCGGAGGCGGCACTCCCACGTTCTCGTCTTCTTCGCTGCCCCAGATCGCGACCAGAGCTGTCCACGGAATCGTCGTCGATCCGTTCGACGGTGGCCGCCGGTTCTCGTGTTTCGGCGACCCTGCTGCCGCCCAGGGGGGATCGAGCGGAGGAGCTCCAGGCGGTGGTGGCGGTCCAGGCACTGCCACAATACTCGTTTGGGACATCCGCCACCTCGTGGAACCGCTTGTTGTACTCGACTCGGGGTTCCGTAACGTTGCATCCGTCCAATGGAACCCAAGTCGCCGTGGCACACTGGCAGCTGCGGGTCGCGAAGGCACTGGTCCTGGTAGTGCCTTGGGTGTGGGGCGCGTGCGCATTTGGGAACTGGTGGATGCGTTTTCTGGTCGCGGGGAGCTTCCGGCCGCCAACGACCTTGGCACCGGGCCTTCTTCGTCTTGGACGGGATTCGATGTCGGCGCTCCAAACGTTGCCCCAGAGTCTCCGCGGGTCGGTGGGACAGAGAGTGGCGGGCTTTGGCAGCCCCCACCGGCTGCCGAGGCTTGGAAAGTGCGCCAGGTGATTCCGTTCCCTGGCGCTGCTGAACCGGTCGCCGCTTTTTCGTGGGCCCCTGCAGGTTCCCCCAGTTTGGGGGAAATGACCCTCGTTGTGGCCACGAGCCGCAGCGTGGAGTTTGTCGCCGTCCCAGAGGCCCCTATCGTTTGGTGGGGCGCACGCGGTGACCTTTTCGCACTAAAAACGGGTGGAGATGCTGAGCGACCCCGCTGGACCGGACGAAAACTCAGTGTGAATCAGGAGGCGGAGGAGATTGGCGAGGTGATCCGAAAAAGGGCAAAAGCGGGCTACTCCATCAAAGCGCAGAAGAACCTCTCCGTAATCTCGGGCCATCCTCAGCTCGAACGCCTGTGGCAGTGGATCTCGGACCTGGAATCAATCTACCAATCTCGCCCCTCGACTTCTGGACCGGGGAATGGAGCTGGTATGTACGGCGGTGGGCATCATCGCATTTCATCTGCTGCTGCAGTCGCGGCCGGCTCGGCCTCTTCGCCGTCTCTGGGTATCGCACAGCGCCTGTTCTCCCAAACCTTCAGCGGTGTGGAGGCCGTTATCTCCCTTATGGTGGAGACAGGCGGCAGCTCTGAACTGGACGACGAGAACGGCAACCCTGCATCGCAGAGCCCAATGGCGCCCACCCTTGTTGCTTACACCGGCGATCATCGACGGTTTGCTCGCAGAATGCTGGGCGCAGAGTTTGATGAAACGAATGGTGACCTGGAGCCAGCTCTTTCGAAATTGGAGAGACGTGGAGACTTTGAACGGTCGGCTTTGCTTTCAGTGATACGAACAGCCAGAGTCGACCGCGCCATCAAGGCATTAAATGCCAGCCCAGGTGTGGAGGCGGCCGTTGTTTCATAGCCCACTCTTCTCTACTCTTCTCTTTTCCATCGTGTACCTTCATCTTACCTCTCCTTGCCCGTCATTTTATCATAGACGAGCGGCATCGCCTGGTCGCTGCGACTTTGGCAGGGGTTCAGGCATCTGCAGCGGCTGCGGGCTCATCATTCGCCGGATCCGGATCACTTCCATCTTCCTCTGACTCGGCTGCCTCTGCCGTCGTGTTGTCATCTTCTCCATCAGCTCCGATCGTGAATCCATGGACCGCTTTATGTCGCTCACTCAGCAAAGACTTGCAAAGCCCTTTTCTGAGATGCATTTTTGCAATTGTGGCGCGTTGTGCTTCTCCAACACCAGTCCATGCCAGCGAAGATTGGTCAACCGCACTTGACATTTCCGGGCTGTCGCTGAAAGACCAAGTGGCGACGGCTTTGAAATTTTTGCCGGACCTGGAGGTACAGTCATGAAAAGAATTATGAAAAGTTTGACCACAACAATATTCAACAGCTGCTGGCTTTCCTGCGAAACCGCCAGGACGCTGCCGTACAGTTGGGCAACTTGGACGGCCTTTTTATTACTGGTCTGAGCGCTGGACTGGGCATCAGCTTGCTGGAACGGTATGTGGACACTACGGGGGACTTACAAACTGCGTGCCTGCTGGCATCTGCAAATCCTATGTTTCATAAAAATGCGAAGGTAGAGGAATGGACAGAGAGGTGAGTGAAAGTGGAATGGGCTGTTTTTGCTAAACATGCCATTCTTAACATCCCCAACACGACTTCCCTGCTGCTGGTTTAAAACACGCTAGCTATCGTGACCTCCTCGACCGCTTCCAACTCTTCATCGCTCGCGCACGTTTCGACGTTGCCCGCGCCCGTCCCGGCGGCCCGGCGCCACCACCACAGGTCTTCATAAAATGCAACTTTTGCGGAAAGCCGATCACGCTCGCCGCTGCCATGGCTCTCTCCGGCGCCGGAGCCAGTGACGATGGCTTCAATGCAGCGTTCAGCGGGACCGGCGGAAGCGGCACGGGAGGGCGGCGGAAGCTGGCTGGACCCGGCGGCTCGATCGGTGGATCCGCTGGTGCCGCGCCGGCCGCCATGATGATGGCCCCGGCGTTCCTGGCCGCGGCCTCAGGCGGCGGCGGCACGGCGTGCCCGCACTGCCGCAACCCTTTACCGCGCTGCGCCGTCTGCCTTCTGCACATGAAGGCCGTCCACGAGAACCCGCACTTTGGCCTCGCTGCGCCGGGCGCGAGGGGGTATGCTGCTGCTGTTGCGGGAGGCGGACGCGGGGACGGGAAAGGTGCCGGTGCCGGTGGTGCCGCTGCGGCGGGGGCGGTGAAGAAGGGTGAGTTTTCGTTCGTTCCTTTTCTCCGCAGCTTCCTCACAAGCCTTTTCTCTTTTCTTGTGGCGGATAGGCACCGAAATGTGGTTCACCTGGTGCCAGACGTGCCGCCACGGAGGCCACGGCGAGCACCTGACGGGCTGGTTCAAGCGGCACAACGAGTGTCCCGTGACGGGCTGCCGGTGCCGCTGCCAAACGGTCCAGGGCGCCTCGGCCACCACTGCTCTCGCCGGAGCAACGGCGGCCGTTGCGGCCGAGTCCGCCGAGGGCGGCAGTGTGGTCTCGTCGTCCGCGTGAAGCGAGGGGTTGAAGGGGACGAGGTTTGTGTGATTTGCTTTGGGTGGGAACTTGTTGCGTGCCAGCCGAAAAGAGGCGCGCACTTATTAGACTGAGGACGCGTTGCATCATCGCCCTTCGGGGGTGCTTCCTGGGTTGCTTTTTCTCGTTGGCTCGCGAGTATTAGTATAATACTCGCGAGCTGGGATAATTGTTTCTGTTTGCTTTTCTGTGTTTGTTCGATATTTGTCCTTTCCGTCGAAATCGAACAGACAATGAAGGCAGACAAGATTTGTGTGAGGATTCAGCTCGTCCACCCACTTCTACTCGCAGCCGAATACGCCGCTACTGTTGCTTATAATAAACACTCAAATGGCATTTACAGATGTCCCCAAGCTGCCCTATCTTGTAACCAATTCAGCTCGGAGCACTTCTACTGTGGAAATTGAAGCGCACGCTTCACCTTTTCCCCACAAGTCGCGACCTCGCTCTCCATCCTTTGTGACTGTCCAGGACTCCAGACGTTGTCGCTGCCAGGCACATCGGAGGAAAAGCTTGTGCCGACCACGTGCTCGAGATCAGAGAAATCAACAGTGCTCTGAATTCGAACTTTGACTAAACGCATACGCAGCCTAACTAGGAGAGCACTAGAGTGTGTGGAACCGCTTGTTCTTAAAGCCGCTGGCTGCTGCGTGGCGTGTGTGCTGTAAGGAGGGCTTTGCCCTAACAGAACTGGGCGACCGGGTATTTTCGCGGAGGTTGATAAGCAAGCAGGAAGGAAGACAGACGAATGTTTTCCACGTCAAAGCCGATGGTTGCGAAGCAAACGCGTCGGATGTCGGATGAATCGCGGACGGAAAACCGAGCGAAACGCACTGAAATGCTCTTTGAAGGTGGCTCTGGCTCACGTCATGTGTTAAGCGGAAAACCTAGGTTGCAGCAGCAGTACACAAACAAACAAACAAGCATTTCCACCGTGCGTGGCGTTGTTTGGCTGGCTGCATTCTGCCACCCCCTCCCCGCCCCCACATGACGAGAAACTTGGGATCGATTGGGGGGACATGCTGGAGGATTCGCGAACGGTTGATCAGGTCGTGGTCATGCGCCACGGCGGGGACGAAGCTTGTGACCAGCAGCAGTCCATTAAAAAAGGAAAAAACAAAAACACAATGAGGAATTCCGGGCCACTGCGGATTCGCATTGCAGAAAAACATCGCGGATACTTCCCATTAGGAATTATTAAGGAAAACAACAGACGCGCTCTAAAAGGGGAAAAATGGGGGCTAAATAGCCACTCTCGCTCACGTGATGCATGTTCGCAAGCCTGCACTTCCGCCCCTGTCACATGTGCCAACGCCAACGGGCAGTCAGAGTTTCCCAGCTCGTGTGTGTGGGTAATTGTCGCAATACAACTTTGCATCCGCTCACTCGCGTCGCGCAGCGCACCCGCGGCGCCGTCACTCGCTCGCTCGTGCGCACCCATTCGCGCGTGGTACACCGTCACTTCCGAATGGCCCTTCACAGAAAACGGCATTTGCAGTATTTGTCCATTTGTGAACGTGTCCAAAAAATCAACGCTGTCCCATCGGCCAACCCGAGAGGATAAGAAAAGAATGCAGTTCATCACAGAACCTCTGTCTGACATTGTCATTTACCAGCCTTGGTAACACAGCGAATCGAAAGGGCAGTGCACTTTAGTGTCAGAAGTCGGGGCGGCAGGTACTCGAGAAAAAAGGCAGAGCCACGAAAAAAATCCAATCAACCAAGCTGCAAGATTAGATCTTTTACTGTTTTCTTTTAGGCCGCGGTTGTGCCCATTCCAAAAAAGTAGGCCAATTCAAACTTCAACCAACCATCCAATCCAGCCAACGACTCATCGGTTACGGTTGCTCTTTCCTATTTTAGGTTCTTGCTCGGTCCTGCTGTGCGCATTGTGGCCGCTGGGCAGCAGCCCTTCTTGCTGCGGAAAAATGGAGAGAGCGGGGCCGCCCTCGACTCGCGTCGACAGATGTTTCAGCCAAGCGGACCGAGCCGAAGAAGAACTAAGCTCGGAGTGGATGCGAGCGGATCCAGTAGATTGCTCCACGAGTCTCCGATTTTTTTTTTTTTTTTTTTTTGTCTCCGGCTCTGTCTCTCTGTCCGGTCTGCTTTTTAGGGCTCCATTGCCGAAGGAACAGCGCCTTCCCGTTATGGGGTGCTCTCATATGCAACGTGAGACAAAAAGAGACAGATAGACGGGCCGACAGACACGTGCTCAGCCGCACTTGGTCACAAAACGGACGAAGAAAGGTCAGCAATTATCCAGTGACGCGGGGTCAACCTTCGTTGTTCAAGATATACTCAAACTTTGCGTGTAATTCTTCCATCATATAAGGGATATTGCTGCAAGTCGAACTGTTGCAGCAGTGCACGGAGCTGATGCATTTGGGCCGCTGAAGGTATCCGGCTCTCTCTCACACACTCACACACACACACTCTCTCTCTCTTCTCTCTCTTCTCTCTATTCTTCTCTTTGTGAATTTCTGGCATGTTGTTTTCTTCCTCGGTCGGTCCGTTGGTCCCGAATTTTTGCATGCACCGAAAGCGGTTCCATGCGGCGCGTGCCGTCCTCAACAGCGTCTGTACATGGAAGGCGGTGCCGCCTCTGCCCCCTGCTTTGGCTCGGAATGCGCGTGCAGGCAACACACACCGCCACCTTTCACCCACCGTTTTTTGTGTTTCATTTGTCTACGCAACTGATTGTCTGCTGCCTATGGTGCATATACATGAGAAAAATTTATTTTTCGCCAACTCGATCAGAAACATTCAAAACGGATAAAAAGGTAAAATCTCACGAAAAAAAATCATGTTAGTGAGCCGCATAAGGCCGCGTTTTCTTATATGTTTTGATGATGCGATACTGTTGTATGTCTTTGCGTCTGTCGGACTCGGCCTATCCACATTTTCCACATTTTCGAAAGGGCCGTGTCCGTCATTCCACCGGCATTTCACTTCGGCCAAGCTTCGCCGACAGGCCAAGCACCACCTGCTCCTCTTTCCCGATCTCTCTCTCTCTCTCGCTCTGTCTGTCTCTTTCTCTCTCTCTCTCTGTCGCTCTTTCTCTCGCTGGGCGCGTCCTCCGTCATCGAACGGAACAAGAAGAGAGGAAAGAAATAGAAAATACGCGAAACGAGAAAGCGATCACAGTAGGAGAGAGACAGAGAGCGAGACAGAGAGAGAGAGAGAAAGGAGAGAGAGAGAAAGAAGAGAGAGAGAGGGAGACAGGGAGAGAAAGGAAGCGGCCCGTGTCCGATTGGGTTCCCTTTTTCAGCCCTGATCAACAACAGCAACAACAACGGGAAGCAATAGAGCCACGCCCGCCGACAGAGCCCACCGCTCCGCTGCGCCGACCGACTGACCGACCGACTGACCGACCCGTCGCCTCCACAAACACAGCCAGCCAAAAGACAAACACAATACACGAAACAACAGACACACACACACACACACACACATCGGTTGCAAATATCAGCAAAACATACCCCTTTCGCTTCCCTTCCCTTCCCTTCTTGGCCCCCCCTCGCTCTCACTCAGCGTCTCGTCGACTCGAGCGCGGACACACCACCACCGCAACTGCCAGAATTCATCGCCAGCACACACACACATAAACCCTACATATATTCTTCATACAGGCGAAGGCCTTCCAGCAGAGTACGAAGAAAGGCATGACAACCATCTCCTCTCGGCAAATGCCCCAGAATACTACAATATTGGCTCCTGCGCCCGCACCCTCCGCTGCTGCTGTCGCCCCCTTGGCCCACTACTCCACCACCACCTCCTCCTCCTCCTCATCTTCGTATCCAATCCGCTTCCCGACCTCGTCATCGGCGCCCTCACCCCTCATTGCTGCTGTCGTCAACCCTCTCGGCGTCCTCCGCATCAGCCTTTGGTTCCCTTCCTCCCACGTTTGCCTCTCCAAAGACCCCCACCCCGCCGCTGCCTCCAAATGCCACTCCCGGGTACCCACCGCGCATGCCCTCTTCCACCAACGGCAGCGATCCCAGCCGCTTGTTCCTCGGCCTGCTGCGCTCCGACGCCCGCTCCCTGTACGGATGCGTGGACCGCCGCATGGGCGTGGCGTGGGTCCCGTTTGTGATGGTCCTCTCGGCCGCCACGCTCTACCTCTTTGACATGTCCGATCCATTGCGCGCAAACTTCGGCAACATCGTCGATACGCTTTCTCTGACGGAAGTTTCGCTCTTTCGGATCGGAGTCGACACTTCTCTTCCGTCCGAAAACAACAACACCAACAAGGGTGGCGGCGGCAATGCGGCCGCGGCGGGTGCCGACGGCGGCAAGGACGCTTCCATCCTCATCGTCGACTCGAACGGCCCGAGAGCTGTGCGGTGGATCCTTCGCTGCCGGCAGCCCACGGAGGTCGCCCTTCGCGACGAGACTGTTCGCCAGCGGACCGCCGTCAAGTCTCTCGAGGAATGGTTGCAGGTCATGGTCGCCAGCAGGAGCGAAGAAGACCGTGCGGCCGCGGCGACGGTCACCGGTTCTGCGTCGGGCGCTGGCGCTTCTGACAGAACCGGGCGAACCGCCGGCCCGGCCGTCAGAACGAGGTCCACCTCCTACGATTCGGGTTCCCGACCTGTGCCTGCTGCGACGACCGTGCAACAGCCGAGGAAATCTCCCTCTACTCTTTTCGGCTCGCTCAAGCAGCGCACCTCTGGGTCCTTCCGAAACAGCAACAAATCCCCGTCGCTCGGATCGGCCTCCATGAAATCACCAGCGCTCACGACAGCTTCGTCTCCAGCCATGTCTCTCGCGTCGTCTTCATCGTCGGCGTACATGTCAATGAGCTCAACAGTCTCATCCTCACCGGGACCAGCAGGCTACTCCATGATGATGTCCAAATCCCCGTCGGTGCCAGGGTCAGTCTTGGCAGTGAACCCACCACCGCCAATAGCAAAGACCCCGTCCCCGGCCCTACGGGTTCTCCATGTCATCGCCCCCTCAACAGCAGTACCAGCAGCAGCGAACGACGCCGCCCCGCCAACGTCCCTGGCGCTGTCGCTTTCAACTAGTTCGCAAGCCCAACTGGCCGCATCGCGCGTCCAGTCGGCGCCAACCGGTGGCGGCGGCGCCCTCTCTTTGGTCATACCAAGCGAGACGCAGAGCGTGCCGCCGTCCCAGCAGCAACAACGTCATCCTCCGAGAACGACAAGCAGTAATCGGCAGAATTCGTCAGGCGGGACCCCGATCAACCCTGCTGTTGTCACCGCCGCCACAGCTGTGTCGCTATCTCACATCCCGTCAGCAGCTTCATCCCGTTCTCCGTCACCACCGCCATCGGCAGCTCCACCGCCTCCGTCTGGGTTGGCCCGCGGACGCAGTGGAGGTGGTCGGATGATGCGACGCTCGGCGTCTAGCGAGGATCATTCTTCCCGAACTACCTATTCGATCGCGGATCCGTTTCCCGGTCGCGGCTCGAATGCCAAACATACTGCGCCTTTTCGCACACCACCCGCCAGATTTGCGCCACTGCCCTTTGTGGGACCACCATCAGTCCCAGTGCAGCAACCCGACGGCAATTCACTTGTCGCGCCGCCCCGGAAAGACTCTGCGGGAACGACATCCCCCATGGCCTCAGCCGTTGCGGCAATGGAGGCGAACCCTCTTGCGAGAACGCGGTTGCAAGAGTTCCTTTACAATCAACAGGCGAGTCGTACAGTTGCTGAAGTCACCAACGGGGAAGAATCTCCGCTGACGCCGAGGACGCGGTCGGCACTGGCTGCCTTGATTGCATCTTCATCGGTGGAACCGACCAAAACCCCCGCCTGCGCCCTCAGCCCCAACGATGACCCTTCCGGTGGGTCCCTTGCCGAGCACTGGAGTCCTCAGCTCGTCGGCCCCAGCCAGATTTGTTGCCAACCCGGTGGTTTCCCCACCACCGTTTCCTCCACCAACGAAAGAGCTTCCACCCACGCCCAATAGTCCCATGTGGTCCCCACCGACTGCAATGTCTCTTGGTCGCTCCCACCCCAATGGATTTCTGCGGAGCTCGTCGCCCGCCAAACCCATGTCCAAAACTCCGTCTCCACCGTTGTCGAACTACAGTAACACCAGTTTCGGGCCGTCTACAACGCCAAACTCCGTGCGGACACCAACGCCGTCGCAAGACCGAAACGGTAATAAGTTACTGTCCTCTGTGGTTGCCATCGCAGCAGACTATGCAGCATCGGTTGTTCTCGCCAAGAAGGCGGCTGCCTCCGCGGCGGCGACGGCTGATGGAGACTCCTCCGTTGCAGGGCCCACGCCCTCTTTATCGTCCGGCCCCGCGAAGAAAACCCCTCCTCGTCGTTCCTGGCATCCACGGCAAGCCTGTGACGGGCCATCTTACGTCCGTCGTCTCAGTTGCTTCTTCTGCCATCGCCACGGCAGGCTCCCCTGGTGGGTACCGGGATCTCGACGCGGATGACCATGACGCTGTTGGGGGCGGCCCTGTCCACGCCCCTGCGTCGTCTGCCTCGACGCCAGCCGTCGGCGCCGCTCTGAACCGTAAAGCCACAAACAGAAATGTCCAAGAGCAGGTAGGCCGGTTGCGCCTGCGCCGACTCGAGACGGTCGAACACAGCGAGCAGTCCACCAACCAGCCGCCGCGATCTGCTGCCGCGGCGGCCTCCGCTGCCGCCAACGGCTGGTCCGTTCCCGCTCCTGGCGGGCTCGGCGGCGGCACCTTGGCCGCGCTTCCCATCATCGAGGAAGACTCTGAGCCCGCGTCGAGCTTTTACGCGATCACTCCGCTGCCGTGGATGTCCGGGTCGCTTCCCCTGGCGCCGCGCGGTAACCAGCAGCAGCCGCCTCTGCCGACCTCGTCGGGACGGAAACCGAGCATTCCAAACAGGATGTCGTCGCTGTTCAAGCCGGCGTGAGGAAGGTCGAGGCCGATCAGCGAAGCCGAGGTAGTGCCAGGAGGAAAACTTTGCACCGTCCTGGGTGCAACTCTATGTCGAGCGTTTTTTTTGTTTGTTCATGTTTAAGCAATGCATTGGGTGGCCCCTGTTCTTCTTTCGTTGTATCATTGGCATTGTCATGTCGTGTTGAGGGTTCCTTCATCTGCATCTATATATTCGCCATTTCCCCGCCCACACTCTCCCTTAGCGTGCCCCACTTCTTCGCATGGCACGTCAATCTTTGGAATCGCACTCCTCTTTTCCCTCTTGTCATTCTTCTTTGTTTCGTTTTGTTTCGTGGCTGCTGTCCTGGTTCGGGACGAGAACCGAGAGTAGTTTCTGGAGGTTGATGTGGAGGTGGGGCAGCGCTGGTCGAAGTCAACACCTCGTTCTTTTCAACTTCCCCCACGCCCGCTTGTTCCTCCCCCACTTCCCTTCCCCCCTCTTCTTCCCGTCACTGAACTTGGCCACCCACGCCTCAAACGGGGCAATACCCTTGTTCGCTCCTCTCCCATATTCAATCCTCCTTCGTACACAAACTCCCCCCAGTGGCCTGGATTTTCCTTGTCTCCATTTTTCCCCGCTCCTCATTCCCACCGTGCCGGCAATCCCATCCGACGCGATAGCTCGACGTTTCGCGTACAGTTTATTTGTTGAACCTCTAACTGGAGACAAACTGGCCCGCGGAGTCGGTCCCCCCAACCTTTCAAACCCCGCTTTTCCTTTCCTCTTTCTATGTACTTTTCTCCCGTTCTATTTCTTCGTCCACTTTGTTTCTTCCTTTTTCTTTTTCTCACCCCTTTCGTTTCAAACGGTTCGACCCTGAAACCTCATTGACTTTGAAAAACATGTGTTTTTTTTTATTTTTTTTTTGCATGGTTTCCTCTGTTGCCTTGCGGATTACAACGATAAAAGGGAAAAAAATTTTCACGAAAAAAAGCAAAGGAAGAAAAAGAACATACGTTTTTCCACGAAACGAGGATTGTCACACCGATCGGTTTGTCGCGGTTTTGTCGAAGAAGCACACAAGAGATCGCTTTCCTTCTCCAGTTGTGAAGAAGATCCGAAATTGCCGTAGAAATCCGCAACGAGACTGCCCAATGACTTCCCCCCTGTCGGCATTCTCAGTAAATTGGGAGGATGTGCATTGTGTCATCCACGAAGGGGTTCGTGTATGGGACAACTTCCCTGCCTCTTTTTCTTTTCTATCTCATTGATCACTGGCAGCGGTGACACCGCATCGTTCCCAGGTTATTATTTGCCCTGGGAAAGTTTGGATAGCCCGCTCCGTGCCAAATTCAAGGGATATGCGCCCGAAGGAATCGGAGTTTGAAATCTATTGGGCTGCATTGTCAGCAACCGCCGTCACGTGGTTGCACCTCAAAAGAGAACGGCGGTCAACCTCGGGGTCACGGGTCGGACCACGGGTCGGGCCCGATATTATCATCAGCATGGACTGCTTCGGCATCAACGCCGGTTCCTTCCTATCGAAGTTGGGGAATGGGATGAGGGCGACAAAAAAAAAAAAAAAAAAAAAAGAGAAAGCAAAAAAAAAAGAAGTTTAATGGGAAAGTAGAAGGTTGCCTGGGCAGTCGTTGTTTTATTTCTGGCTTTCCATTGACGCTCGATTTCAGCTTAAGGTTTCTCTCCTTGTTTCTTCAGGGCAACATCATCATACTTATATATCCTCGTTTCCTCATGGTCATGTCCTCCCCAGTTTTCAGAGTTTCATGACAATTACCAGAAAGGGACTGCTATGACGTCACCGTTGGCCCAAGGTAACCCCCCCTCACGCTCGTTCACCGTGCATCCCTTAGCTTTGCACGGCGCTCCACGAATGAATGCAAGCACACACACACACACACGCACACACACTGAAAAAGAGAGAAAATCCTGGCAAATAAAGTCTCCTGAACGAATCCTGCATAGGGGCGGTTATTACTGCGCGCCAATCGCACGTGCACCCCTTTGCCAGGAGTTCCGACAGCTGTTCGCAGGTTGGGGGCAATTCTTACACAGCAATTGAAGCAATAGTCGAAAGGATTGATTGATTGGTTGATCCATTTGATTGCCACATATGAGTATGCAGACTGGCGTGCGACTCCATTTGCAGCGAGAAGAATGGAGGCGCCGCGCGCGCGGCCGCACGGACACGCGTCAGCGCCCGGGCCCCAGCGGGTCGGACCCGAAAAAAAATTCCAAAACGGGAAACAAAAAAAAACAAAAAAAAAATATTAAAACAGCAGCAAAAAAATTTTTGGCGGCAGAGGTGGCTGTGCAAATAGGGATACCAGCAGCACGGCTTTTTTCCCATTTTTTCGCGAAGGAGAGACGAGCGAGAGAGAGAGAGAGAGATACAAGCGAGGAGAGAGAGAGAGGAGAAGAGCGAGAGAGACGAGAGAGAAGGATGAGAGAGAGAGAGAGAGAGAGAGAGCGAGAGAGAGAGAGAGAGAGAGGAGGAGAGACGAGTGGTATCCCACATCCGCATTCGCGGCGAAAATAGAGAGAGTAAAAAAGATCTCAGTGGGAATGCAAACACATTACAGCTGCAGGGTGATTGCGTTATGGGATAGGCACTGCCCGGAAAAGGAAAGGAGAAAGAAGAGAGAGAGCGAGAGAGAAATGATGAAGAAAAAATAATTTTTTTTTTTTTTAGCCAGCGCAAAACCCCTTTCAGGCAGTATAAACCTTTCATAAAGGAAACCGCAAAAAAAAAGCGAAAGCACGGCTAACTGTGGCTGGCATAGCGTTCCTTCTCTTTTTTCTTCATTGCCATCCCTGCCGAGAATCTTCCCGTCCACTGCCAGCCGCATATCTTCTATTTACCCTGGCTGCTCGTGCATTGCTAAAGCGAAGGATGATCTCCTCAAAAGCGCCCGTCAACGCTGGATGCTACCAGCAGTCATGTTGGCAGCTGTTCTCACTGGCGGCAGCCTCCTCTTGTTCCTGATAATGGCGACCGAGTTACCCGAGACTACTCACAACCCGTGACACTCGTACGCCTCCGGGCACAAGCGGCAAACCCCCAGACGAAGAACCTTCCACTAAATGGATGGACACGTACGCCGAGCCAGCCAAAATTGCCATCCTCACCGTCGCCGTCGGCAACCAATGGTTCTTTAACGCCTCCATCGCAAACAAGCGCGCATACGCCGACCGCCCCGGCTACGAGACGTCATCGTCATCGACACCTCGACACCGACATCCCCCCCACCCTCGCCGTAGGCGACCCCGAGCCTCCGCACCCCGTCTGGGCAAAGGTCTCTGCCCTGCGCCGCCACGTCCGAAACTACGACTGGCTGTGGCTCCTCGACGCCGACGCGTTCATTACAAACCAAAACGTCCGCGTCGAGGCCTTCGTCTCCACCGTCACAACGGCGCATCTAGCGAGAGAGCCAGAGCCAGAGAAAGTCCCCGTGGGAGTTGGGGACGGAGTGGATTAGCGGTTGGCTCCACCCCAAAGACCGCCGTCGGGTTCTGGCCCGGCGCCGCCTTACGCTCCTGCCGTTCCCGGCCGTCGACCACGGGCCCCGCGTCGGGCCTGATATTATCGTCAGCATGGACTGCCAGCGGTATCAACGCCGGCTCCGTCCTCATCCGCGGCGCGCGCCCAGCCAGTCCCACCAACTCCAGCCACGTCCTCCCATCCCCAGAAGCAGCAGCAGCAGCAAGCCCAAACAATCGCAACCACATCGACGCCGCTGGCACGCCAACTCCACCGCCAGAGCCACTCCGTTCCCCGTGCAGCTAGCAGACTACTGGCACGCGACAGAGCCCCCTTCCGGTGTTCCACTTCCGCAAAGGCATGATGGAGCAGGCGTCCCTCGCGGCGCTCATCGACGCCAACGTGCTCGACGCCCGTCGACGCGTCGCGGCCGTGCCGCTGCGCGTGCTCAACTCCTACCCGCAGGCATTTAACTACGATTGCAGCAACCGCGACGACCCGTACTCGCTGCGTCATGAGCGCGGGGGACTGGGTGCTGCATTTCGTGAGCGATACGAAGCTGGGGGATGGGATGAAGGGGACGTTGAGGGAACTGGGACTGATGGAGTAATTCAAAAAAAAAAGGGGAAAAGCGGTGCGCATTGGTTTGCCTAGGCACTACTCGTTTAATTTTCTGAGTTGTTATTGACACTCGATTTATGTTTTTTGTTTTTTGGTTTTCTCTCCTTGTTTCTTCACTGCAACGTTATACACCACATTATATCCTCATAGGCGTAATCCTCTGATTTTGCCCAAATATTTCTCGCTTCCTCCCTTTGTATTGCTTATTTTCGGCAGCTATGCCCCCGCCCCCGGCGATGTGATTAACGAACCTGTCTTCTCTCCGCATCGACGACGGATGGAGCCGACCAGCATCCACGCACACCTTCTTGCAACAAACAATACGGAGTGGAAAGGGTCACCAAATGTTTTGCAGTTCGGAGTTGGATACCAAGCGAAAACAGGCAGCAAAACAGCGGTGAGCGGAGCACTATATTCCCCCTTTGGCGGCGTCTCCTCGCTGCAGTGTCCCGTGACACGCCGCTGTCCTGGAACGTTTTCGATTCCGAGACAAGCGTACAAACTAATATTAATACCCAAAAACCGAAAGAAAGAAGCCCCATGCCCGCCCCCGACAAGAACAGTGCGAAGACAGGCGCAAATTGCAAAGACAAAAACAAACCAAAAGAGGAGCGCAAGAGATGCGCACGGTTCTATGTCTGTCCTCTCTCATCTATCTCTCTCTCTCTATCTCTCCTTCTATCTCTCTCTCTCGCTCTCTGTATCTTCTCCTCTCTCTCTCTAATCTCTCCCAGGCTGCTGGTCCTCCCACGATTATCTCATCATCTGGCTGATTTTTTGTCCCTTCGTGTCTGCATTTCTTTTGGAGCGCCCAGTCAATTTTCTCGACTGGGCGACCGCCCAAACATGTCAAAGTGGGAACTGAGAGAGAAAGAGCGAGAGAAGAAAGAGAAGAGAGAGGAGAGGAGAGAGAGAGAGAGAGAGAGGAGAGAGAGAGAGGAGGAGAGAGAGAGAGAGGAGGAGAGAGAAGAGGAGGAGAGAGAGAGAGAGGAGAGAGAGGACGGTAGAGAGAGAGAGAGAGAGGATTGTGAAAAAGTGCGCAAATTTCGGATCAAGCGCAACGTCATTCAAATACAGTTTTCGGTGGAGACAAAGCAAAGCAGCAGAAAGACCCCTTCGGTCTCCCTTCTAGAGTATGCACTGTACCACATGCATATCCTCCAAAAGAAAGCACCCGCCGACCCCCGAATGATGATGCCCCCTCCTTTCAAACGTCAGCTATCGCTGGATGCCACTCGCAATAGTCTTGGCTGCCACCCTGACCGGCATCAGCCTGCTGCTGTTCCTATTCGCGGCAGAAGAAACCCGAGACGCCAGTAGCAACCATGATACCCCCCACGAACCGCAGCTCGAAAGTCGACGTTGGCGAGCATCCCACGACGTCGACATGGCTGGACACGCACGCCGAGCCTGCCAAAGTTGCCATCCTCACGGTCGCCGTAGGAAAACCAATGGTTCTTCAACGCCTCTATCGCAAACAAGCGCGCCTTCGCCGACCGCCATGGCTACGACGTCATCGTCATCAACAACCTCGACACAGACATCCCGCCTGCCCTCGCCGTCGGCGACCCCGAACCGCCACACCCCGTTTGGGCAAAGGTCTCTGCCCTCCGCCGCCACGTCCGCAACTACGACTGGCTGTGGCTCCTCGACGCCGACGCGTTCATTACAAACCAAGACGTCCGCGTCGAGGACGTCGTCGCTGCCGTCACGCGGCTGCACCTCGCGAGAGGACCGGATCCGGACGAGCACCGAGGCTGGTGGGCGGAGTGGATAAGCAGTTGGCTCCACCCCAAAGACCGCCGTCGAGTTCCTGGCCCCGCGACGCCGACGCTCCTGCCATTCCCGGTCGTCGACCACGGGCCCGCGTCGGGCCTGATATTATCGTCAGCATGGACTGCAGCGGTATCAATGCCGGCTCCGTCCTCATCCGCGGAGCGCGCCAGCCCGGGCCACCAAGCCCCCAGCCACGTCCTCGCATCCCCAGAAGCAGCTGCAGCAGCAGCAAGCCCAAGCAATCGCACCCCATCGACGGCCGCACCATCGCCCACCCAGGCGCCAGAGCCTACCCCGTTTCCCGTGCAGCTCGCAGACTACTGGCACGCGACGGAGCCCCTCTCGGCGTTCCACTTCCGCAAGGGCATGATGGAGCAGGCGTCCCTCGCCTCGCTCATCGACGCCAACGTGCTGGACGCCCGCCGACGCGTCGCGGGCCGTGCCGTTGCGCGTTCTCAACTCGTACCCGCAGGCATTTAATTACGATTGCAGCAACCGCGACGACCCGTACTCGCTGCGTCATGAGCGCGGGGGACTGGGGTGCTGCATTTCGTGAGCGATACGAAGCTGGGGGATGGGATGAAGGGGACGTTGAGGGAACTGGGACTGATGGAGTGATTTAAAGAAAAAGATGGAAAGGCGGTGGGCATTGGTTGCTTAGGCACTAGTGGTTTAATTTTCTGGGTTGTTACTGACACTCGATTCAAGTTCTTTGCTAATAGTTTCTCTCCTTGTTACTTCACCTCAACATTATACACCATATATATCCTCATAGGCGAAATCCTCTGATGTTGCCCAAATATTTCTCGCTTCCTCCCTTTGTGATTCTTATTTTCGGCAGCTATGCCCCTGGTCGATGGGATTACACGATCCTGTCTTGCTGCGCTTCGTTTCCGCATCGACGGCGGATGGGGCCGACAAGCATCCACGCACACCTTCTTGCAACAAACAATACGGAGTGGAAAGGGTCAACTATGTTTGCAGTTCTGATGTTGGATATTAACACCAAGCGAAAACAGCAACACAGCAGTGGGGGAGCGGCGCACTTTTTCCCCTCCTCCTCGCTTCAGTGTCCCGTGACATCCCGCTCTCGTGGAACGTTTTTGATTCCCGAGAAAATACAATACCAAAAGCAGAAAAAAGCCCCCAAAGCCGATGCGCGCACGTAAGAGCATCGGCCATAAAACAGATAAAATTGCATAAGAGAGAAAAAATCCTCAAGCAGACAGACTTTTTCTCATTTTTCGTCCTTTTGTCTTTCTTCACTTTGCCGTGCATGTTGACAGCTGAAGACAAAAATTAGGGAATTTTTATCCTTTTATGGTACTCTCTATTTCGGGGAATCCTGCGCTTTTTTTTTCCATTTTTTCGTCAGTACGAGAACTTGCCACTGGGCGCTCCAAATTTTCTTCAAACAGCCAAACAACAATGCGAGTTATTTTTTTCGACAAAAATTGACATGTTCGGAGCGCCCAGTCGAAGAATTGGTCAAAAAACAACTGAGAGAGAGAGAGGCAGGGGGAGAGAGGAGAGGGAGACAGGGACAAAGGAGAGAGAGAGAGAGAGAGAGAGAGAGAGGAGGAAGAGAGAGAGAGGAGAGAGAGAGGAGAGAGAGAGAGAGAGAGCGAGAGAGAGAGGAGAGAGAGAGGAGAGAGAGAGAGAGAGAGAGAGGAGAGAGAGAGAGACAGACCTGGCGCGAACTGACCAGCAAATTTCAGACCGGCTTTGGCAAGACAGGGTAATAATAATGTGGAAATTTTCACGCTGATCTCGGTGGTGACATAGCAACAGCTGCCGGTCCCTGAAAACACCCCTTCGCTCTCTCGCTGCAAGAGTCAACACTCTACCAACATACATATCCTGCAAAAGAAAGCACCCACCGACCCCGAATGATGATGCCCGTCCTTTCAAACGACAGCCATCGCTGGATGCCTCTCGCAATAGTCTTGGCTGCCACCCTGACCGGCATCAGCCTGCTGCTGTTCCTATTCGCGGCAGAAACCCGAGACGTCAGGACCAATCATGATACCCCCACGTACCGCACCTCGAATGACGAGCAACCCGCGACATGGCTGGATGCGCACGCCGAGCCTGCCAAAGTTGCCATCCTCACCGTCACGGTCGGAGATCAGTGGTACTTCAACGCCTCCATCGCAAACAAACGCGCCTACGCCGACCGTCACGGCTACGACGTCATCGTCATCGACAACCTCGACACCGACATCCCGCCGGCCCTCGCCGTCGGCGACCCCGAGCCTCCGCACCCCGTCTGGGCAAAGGTCTCTGCCCTCCGCCGCCACGTCGGCAACTACGACTGGCTGTGGCTCCTGGACGCCGACGCGTTCATTACAAACCCAGACGTCCGCGTCGAGGACGTCGTCGCTGCCGTCACGCGGTTGCACCTCGGGAGAGAACCGGAGCCAGAAAGCCCTCGTGGGAGTTGGGGGATGGGGTGGCTCAACGGCTGGCTCCACCCAAAAGACCGCCGTCGAGTCCCGGGCCCTGCGCCGCCGACGGTCCTGCCGTTCCCGGCCGTCGACCACGGGCCCCGCGTCGGGCCTGACATTATCATCAGCATGGACTGCAGCGGCATAAACGCCGGCTCCGTCCTCATCCGCGGCGCGCGCCAGCCCAACCCACCAACCCCGCCCACACCCGCCCCGTATCAGCAGCTGCATTCACACCAACCGCAGCAGCACAAAGCCCACTCCATCACACCCATCGACGCTGCCGCACGACTTCCTTCCTCCTCTTCGTCCCTCCAGGAGTCAGAGCCCACCCCGTTTCCCGTGCAGCTCGCAGACTACTGGCAGGCGACAGAGCCCCTTCCGGCGTTCCACTTCCGCAAGGGCATGATGGAGCAGGCGTCCCTCGCCTCGCTCATTGACGCTAACGTGCTGGACGCACGCCGTCGCGTGGCGGCCGTTCCGCTGCGCGTCCTCAACTCGTACCCGCAGGCGTTCGATTACGATTGCAGCTACCGCGACGACCCGTACTCGCTGCGTCACGAGTGCGGGGACTGGGTGCTGCATTTTGTGAGTGATACGAAGCTGGGGGACGGGATGAGGGAAAATTTGAGGGCGTTGGGGATTGTGGAGTGAAATGGGGAAGGAGGGGTGAGGTGCAAAAATGAGCCAAGAGAGGCTTCCGGAGGGATTGTCCCTCCCGCCCCTCAATGCTTGTTCTTTGCTCTGTCTTGTGTGTCATTGTGTGCCCGTTCAATATACCAAACTTTCCGAATTTTTCCGATCGTCACGAATCTCATTGTTATGTGTCATCTTTTTTTTCTTCCTTTTTTTTTCCGTCGTGTTTCCACTTTCATTCTTGCTTCCATAACCTCCTCGATGCAATAAAAGTATTCCTCACCTCCCAACGGCAATCTCCTTCAAGCTGGTTCTCCCAGCAAGCAATGTCAATTTGACTACGAGGCGAAGTGTGGTTTTATTGACTTCATCATCAGCTGGATTGGCGTTGCAACTGGAACTGGGCGGTCGATTAAGAAGAATTAGAATTTGCAGTCGAAAAGGGAATGACAGCTCTGTTGGTGTTGGCCCAGTGCTCGAGCCCGGAAGAGCCAAGGGCGCTGCAAGATGCCGGATAATATGGATGGGGTGGCCCTACAAGCTTACTTTACTCAATTCTACAAAAAAATCATCAATCTCCACTATCAACGCTCCAGCTTCAGTCTTCTCGTCGTCGAAGCCTGAAATCCACCAGTGACCACCAGGTCACTTTTCGAGATTTTTGCAACAATGAAACAGCGCCATCATCGGCAACCGGTCTAGCAACTCTGGCGGCGTGTGTTATCCCCCACAAGGCATTTCGACAAGAGTCGAAAATGCAGCATAGTGTCTGGAACCGTCCTTGCCTCACACCACTTAGTTGGACGAGCATGGCGGTTCAGTTTCAGGGCTGTTCCAACAAATAAGAGGACTCATTGTTGCGGCGGCCAAGTCTCCCGAAATCAATTTGAAGCGTTCTTGAAGACTGACTGGCGGGAAGCATATGTGAAGCTCAACACACAGTATGGGCAAAATAAGAGTGGGCCGATGGTCTTCTGAGTGGATCCTGCAATCAGCACTTCTTTGTTTGCTGGCCTAAGCTCGGTCGTCAGTTTCTCCAGTTGTGCTCTCGCACAAAGAGTACAATTTCAACATCGGCCAAGTGTTTAAGCAGGAGATGGTTCACAAGAGTAAATGAAGCTAATGCAACGCTTAAAAATTTTTAGGGTCTCATGCGGTGGGCGTTTTTGTTTGGTGGAAAAGTATGGTTCGCGATCACAAGAGCAAAACCGGCAGTGCGTCGGTGAAATGCCCGTCTCAGTCCGACCGTATTGTGGAGACAGGTTTGCTCATCTTTTGAGCTCATTTTCATACAATTAGCTGCACCGGGTATTGATGTTTCGCGATTGTTGGATTGCTTTGCTTCCATAAGCGCCGCGAGACCATGTTCTTGCGGAAAACAGACAACAAAGGACATACGACCTGAATCCGGTCGTTGTAAATTCAAATATTAGAGCGCACTGGTTAGCGCGCGTCCGCGCGCTAAGTGCTGGGTTTGAGTCTCTGCCAGTGTTTTGCTCGTTAACCAGCGTTGAGCCGGGGTGCGTGCCTTTAGGAAGTTTGCAGCGGTGCCTTAGCCTCCTTACTGTAGCGCCAAGTCCCGCATATGTATATTCTAGTCCCCTCCCATGAGGCCCAGGCCGCGTGGTGTGCACTGCGTGGCGCCAGTAGGGTCCAACATCACTTCATTCTCTGTATCTCTCTTTACTCTCACTGTCCTACTCATAATAGTTGGGTGGGATCGAAGAAGACACTCTTTGCTTTCGGAGGGATGCTGCCTCTACCTACCTCCCCGCTCTTTGAACCATAGTCCAACCACGGAAGGAAGCAGGGGAACGATTGCAGATATACTGCTCATCCCGACATAACCCTACAGTCAACGGTGAGGGAAACCCAAAAACAGAGAGAGCGTGCGAGGATGTAGAGTATGCAGCGCGTGCGATCGTAGAGGAAAAGGTGGTTGAGACCTACATTTCCCCGCTCCTCCATGGTCCGCAACTTCGAGTCTCCTCAACCGACCCGTCTGGGCAGGTCACAACCCAGGATGCCCGCGTCGAGGCGCTGCGTCTCACGGCTGCCCCCCAGTAATAGGACCGCAACCGGACCGACCGCCAAGCGAGCGAGTTGGAGAGGCGAGACAAACCGGCCTGGGTGGTCGCCCTGGCTCTCCCCTCTGCTGTCGCATTCCGACTTGCAGGTTCAATTATGCAATGATAAGAGAACGAATTTTTGGTTTTCACCTGATGGGTCTTCCTCTTGTTCGCGGAAGCCTGCTGCGCAAAAAAGGCGGGAAGACAGCCAACTGGGAGCGAAACCACCCCCCAAACACAGAGAGGGAAAAGGCCGCCTCGTGATCATGCTGCTACGCCACCCGCGCCTCCTGCTGCGTCTGCTACATCTGCTGCTCGTGCTGGCACTCCTGATAAAGGCCATCGCCCTGTTCGTCTCTATTCTCAGCAGTCACTTCCCCGCCTTTCTCTCTTCCCTCCGCGTGATGCCGCGAAAAGCCACCCCCACCTTAACAGAACACTACTCCACCCACATTTTCGACATCGCCATCCTGCCGCCGCCGCCGTCGTCGCTGCCGCCCATCGCCGGCACCGCCTCGATCCCGCGGCAGATCCACCAGACCTGGAAAACCAGCAACCTCACTCTCCTCGCGACGCAGCACCCCCAACACCTCCAATGGTACGAGACGTGGACGCTCCACAACCCGCAGTACCAGCGCATTGTTCGTGACGACGCGGAGGCGGCCGCATTTGTGAAGCAGCACTTCCCGGGCCGAGTGTACGACGCGTACGTGCGGCTGCCGCAGGTGGTGCAGAAGACGGATCTGTACCGGTACCTGGCTTTGCTGCGCGAAGGCGGAGTTTACACCGACATGGACACCGTCTGCCTCAAGGAAATCGACGACTGGGTTTCTCCAGAGCCTGCATCTTCCTTCGACGGCGGCGCCAGCGGCGGCATCCGATTTGTGGTCGGGCTCGAGTGGGCCTACCCTGAGTCGAACGAGATCCAGATCGCGCAGTTTACGATGGCGGGGGCGGCGGGGCATCCCATCCTTGTGCGTGTCGTGGAGCAGATTGTGCAGCGAGTGGAGCGCGCGACGGACGCGGAGCTGCGCGACGTCGACGGCGTCATCGCGCTGACCGGGCCTGTGCCGTGGACGCGCGCCGTCCGCAAGTACCTCGAATCGGTCGGTGAGGATCTGGGCCGGGCGCGGAACCTGACGCACGGGTACCTGCGAATGGCAGACGTGCTTGTGCTGGGGGTCACGGCGTTTTCGGCGGGGCAGGAGACCGGGCTGGGGTTTGAGCATCCCGACGTGTGCGTTGGCCACGTGGGTACTGGCCGCATGGAGGGTGGCTGGAAACGGCTGCATGGGGGAATTAAGGCACTCAAGGAACAGATAGAAATGGAGAGGAAGCTCCATTCGCCTTAACGCAGTACAAGAAGCAGAAGAGCAGCGAATCCACAAAACTGCTTTTACTGTTTTCAATTGGGTTGGGTCGGGTGTTTTGGGGTTTTAGGCGTTGGTCCTTTGCGTCTCAAAAATGAGAAATCCCTGTAACTGTGGCAGAAGGATTGGATGAGCGAGGCGCTGTGTGCACTAGGAAGTTAGAATTGAAATTGGGTATCGAGATTGTTGGAGGATTGTCACTCCAGCCTCTGCGGCTTCTGTCCAATCTTCCTTTTCAATCATCCATTTCTTCTCCAGTTTCCAATCGCCACGCACGAAACGCTCCAACACCGCTTGAATACTGTAGGTTTCCCGCTCTTGTTAGTGGATATTTCATCTTACTTTTCGTTTGTGGCTTTCGAACATTTTTTCGTTCCCCTCCCGAAGTCAAACAGCAACCTTTTGGATCGAAGTGCTGAATACAATTACAGCAATACCCCTAAAACTTTGGGGAACCGACTTGATCCAAGTCTTTTTTCGATTTGTTTTCGAGTCGAATAATAGAGGTTGTCAAACCCCCCTCTTTTTTGTTGGGAACAGACAAACAAAACGTTGCACAACTTTTCTGCCACCGTTGCAAACTGCCTTTTTGGACCCATCAAAACATTTCTTTTGCGGAAAGCTCCTTGCGAGGAGCTTTCGTTGGAAAGACTTTCGTTGCAAACCAGCGTTGTTTATCATGTTTGCAGTTTCCCATTTTTGGAAGGTTGCCGCACATGGAAAATCTTTCCAATAATGGGGTGCTAGGTGGTTTGTCTCTCAGTCTGCCTCTCATCCTCTCTCCCCTTCTCCATATCCATCGCCATCACCATCGCCAGGTTTGACCACCAACTTTCATTTCGTTGGAAACGAAATAAAAAAAAACAGTGCAAAGCGGAATCCATTTCGTTTTAAACCAGTCCGTGCGGGGAAGGGGTTTGACAACCCCCTAATAATTGATTCCGACTTGATTCCGACTTGAAAACAAGTGGGTACAAACTGTATTGTGCCATGTGACAAGGGATGGAACAATGCAGGCATTCTCACACATACTCCCCCCTCGGAGAACGGAGTGTCAGCAAGGTTACAAAAGTTTATGAGCAGTAACCTCGTTGTGAAGGGCGCGAGTAAGGCGGAGCCAAGAGTTGAAAAGAGGTGGGTGGTCTTTCCAAGAAATCAAGGCTGAAGAAATACTGCCAGCACCCAGCAAGGATTTGAGAGGGAGTTCGTTGATGAAGTGGGAGTGGAGTAAAAATATCGAGTATGGGAAACTGATCAACAACCACAGCAAGGCTGTCAGGACTGCATTCTGTGGTCGGTAGCTTGGTGATGAAATCAATGCTGATTGTGTGCCAAGGTGCAGGTGCTGGGTCATCTGGTGCAGAAGACTGTAGGGAGTGGTGTGTGCAATGCAATCGCGCTGGCAAAGGTTGCAGGAACGTATGTATTGTTGTGTGTATGGTGAAGCTTCAGCCATCTGAGCAATTTGATCGGTGGTGCGCTCCCAATTTCCATGGATGGTTTCATCATGCGCAGCAGCCATGACCCAGGAGTGAAGGATGATGGGCATGTAAAGTCTGTTTGCGTTTGTGTCCTTGAAGTAGAGAAGTCTGTCTGTGTTTAGGTAGCGCTGGAGTTGCAGACGTAGCCATGACAGAGGTTCACAAGTCGATCCAGCAACTCAACGATGGCTTGGTAGTTGTTCTCCGTCTGGAAGTTGTTGAAGAAGTTGAGGAGTAATGGAAGTACTTATCAGGGCGAGCTGCAGGGTGAATCCATTTGAACTGCAGTGTCAGATGTGTGCCGACGATGAGAGGGAATGTCGGCAATAGAATTCCATTTACCAGGAACCCACTCAATGTCAAAGTTCAATTGTTTGAAATCTTCCAACCAACGAAGCTGAACAGGGCAAAGCTTCAGCTGATCGCGGAGATGTCAAAGAGAGTGGTCACTGAGGACTTTAATTGTCAAACCAATGAGGTACGGGTAGTGGTGTTTGAGTCCTTCCACAAGTGCAAGAATTTCACCCATATATGGATGGTACTTTCGTTCAGCCAAGTTGCACTTGCGTGAGCCAAATGCGATGTGAGAACTTCACTGTTGTTGTCTAGCTGATAGACATGGGAGCCAATAGCATGTTGTGACCAATTGATAGCTAGATCGACAGGGCATGAGCGGTCAAAGAAAGATTGGTTTGCCAGTTGAAAAAGTGCAGCTTTGATGTCTTTAATTTTTGTTCAAGCTTGGCATTCCAGTTGAATAGGGTAGCCTTGGTTATGGTTTCATTTCGCTGGAGTGGTGAGAGTAGGTGCTTGGTGAGGAATAAAACGATGGAGAGTATTAGGGAGTCCAAGGAATGCGCAAAGTTCAGTCCAAGAACGAGGAGATTCAAAGTCACGAATAGCATCAAGGCAAGAAGAAAGAAAAGAAAAAACATGTCCACAAGGAATGCGAAAACCCAAATACTTCACTTCGGTTTGAAGGAAACACCACTTATGAAGGCGGCAGTGAAAATTGTTTTCTCAAAGACGTTGAAGAACTGAATGGAGATGTTTAAGATGTTTGTCAAAAGTGCGAGAGAAGATTAACAAATCATCAAGGAAGACACTTAGAAACAGATCAACAAAGTCATGAAAGATGGAGTTCATAGTTGTCTGAAAGGTTGCAGGTGTCAGGAACATGCCTTTTGATGAACAAAGAAGAAAGGAGCACTGTAAGGAGAAATAGAATGTCTAATGCGATTGTTTTCCAAAAGAAATTGCAATTCAGTTCGTAATGCTTCAAGTTCGTCTTCACTCATTGGATAAATGGGATGGTATGGTGGTGGTTGGTTGGGGTCTTTCAAGTTGATGCGGTGGTTGGTTGGACGAGAAGTAGGGGCGTCTTTGAATGTGGAGAAGACTTCAGGAAATTCCTCAATAATAGTGCGAATCTTGGGGTCGAGTGTAGCCAAGACTGCTTTGTCTGCATCGTCTGAGTCCTGAATGGTCTTCTTGTATGGTGTTGTGACATTGAACAATACCCCCCAGCACACGTCTTCTTTTCGGATGGCATGACAAAAGACCTGTGCACTGCAGAGTTCAATGTTGAAGTCAGGAGAGAGTTTAATCAGGCTGAGGGTTCCCTTTCTCCAACCAATCCTTTCCAAGAATGAGATCGTAAGCGATGCTTGTAGCGACAAAATTGTGGGAGAAAGAAATGTTACTGAACGAGAACTTCAAGTTGCAGTGCACCGAACCCTTTAATTTCATAGAACTGTTGGCAAGGTCATTGTCAAGAGTGTTTCGCGGAACTGGCTGGTTAGCAGCAAGAGGCACAAGACAGACCCAAACCTAATGTGACTGTCAGTTATTGTTCTCACAATGTCCATGGGAGAGCAAGCCACTGCCAATGCAGACCTGGGTGCTGGCCATGTGATTGTTGAAAACGCCATTAAAATGAGAAGTTGAGTATTGCCAGGAGATTTGCAGCTGATGTGATGGAACTTCAAAACATACTGCGGTACTGAAACTTCAGGAACTGCTGTTACTCCTGGTACTGTTGAAGTGGAAACTACTTCTTCTTGTTGTTTCCAGACTGCAACTTTTGCGAGTTTTTTGACTGCTTGCAGTTAGGATCAGGGCACTCAGAGGCGGGGTGTGTCTTTTCACAACAGAAGGTACACCAGCCCATTTTGTGATGGTAGTCACGTTCTTCATTACTGAGGCGTACGCATCGAGAAGAGGAAGAAGAAGCTGATGAAGGAGAAGTTGATGAGGAGAACTGCGTGAGCTGTGCTGCTGCAACTGCTGCCTTAGCTGCGGCTGCAGCTGTGGAGGCAGCCTTCTTCTTGGCAAGAATAGCGTCAAAGTCCATGGATCTGAAACTTATTCATAGCGTGGCTTGAACGACGAGAAACAGGTGTTGTGGCAGATGAACGAGAATGCAGGCGCTTTGCCGTTGGCCTTGCTGGAATGCCAGTTCAAGGTCATCCAAACGCTGACCTTCCTGTTGCAGCTTCATTAGATTGGTGGAAATTGAATGAAGATTGGAATGAGTTGTAAGTTCAGGTTTTAAACCATGGCAAAAGGCCGCGAATTGCATTTGTGCACTCATCAAGTTACCAAGGGAATGAAGTAGACTGTTGAAACAATGGCATATTTGCGTGTGAGACTGTGCTCTCTAACTCCTCACCTAGGGCTATAGGTGGAAACTAGAGCATGAACCTAAATACCAATCCTGGCTAATGAAAAGGGGCAAAAGGAGGGTGTCTAGGGGCACTAGACAGGAAAGTGTGTTTGGAGTCTTAAAAAGCCCAAGAAAAACACAAATAAATCTAACACAAAAGAGGGGTTTCTCACACCAAAGCATGAAACAGACACAATCACAAAAGAAAGCATAATCCTCTGGTGCAAGACACAGAAGGGTTTCATCTGGGGCACAAGGCCAAAGCCAAGTTAGACCAGAGACAGAACCGACTGGATCGGTAAGACTGACTGAATCGGTAAGGGGAGTGACAAGCCACTACAACCCATCAAAAGAAACAACAAAAGAAATAAACAAACAAGTCAAACCCTGAGTTGGAGGGGGGTTGGAGAGACAAAGGGCAGACACAAGGAACAGTTAGTGTGCAGAGGTGCCTGTTGAACCAAATCAGAACTGTTTTCCACTTAACAGAACCAGACACAACTTGTCTCACTCCAAGGAGAGTGTTCCAACTCAATCCAAGGAAGAGGGTGCAACCAGGGTGGGAGACAGTGGGACTCTTCTTGCTCCATCCTACCAGGAGGCAGAACCTCTGCCTCACCAAGCCAGAGAGAATAACCTGTCTTAGAAGCAAGGAAGGTCAATACCCACTCCCACACACAAGGAAGACACCAAAGACAACCACAGGTATTAGCATGAAAGGAAGAGGGTCTGAACCCAGTGAACCAGGCCCACCAAAGGCCAAAGGAACCATCACCAGGGACAGGGAGGAATACCAGAGAGACCATACCACCACATAATACCTGACCAGCCAACTCATTCATATCACCTTGAGAGACCTGGATTTGAAAGCGATCTATTGACAGGAACCGGCGAGGCACTACCACAGTTTTAACCCTCCCACCTTCCATCATCAAGTAAGCTCCTACCCCAGACCAGCCTAAACAGTATGCAGAATGGTGAGGTGCACTGGGACTTGAACCCAACACACTGCCATAAATGGCCAAGAGAACCAATTCCCCTGTCACACAACCAGGGGACTGCCACCCCCAGCTCGTACACACAGTCAGAGAAGGAATAAGGGCAGGCAAGAAGACTTCAGGTACAGGTTCTAAGGGGCAACAAGAATGGGGGGTGGGCTGCTTAAATAGGAGAGGGTTGGAATCAGCAGGGTGAAGGAAGAAGGAGGGGAAAAGAAGGAAAACATATACAAAAGAACAAAACAATAAATAAAACAACAAAGAAGAGAGGAGGAGGGCTGAGCCATCAAACAAGGAAGACAGCTCAGAAAATCATGGAGCATTTCTTGGCATCAGCTGCCAAGAAAGATGGAGGAGATGGAGAGAGCTGGTTGGTGCAAAAGAGGAAGACAGTCACTCACAGCCACAAAAGAAAGAGACACCACACAGAGACAACAAACAAACAAATAAATAAAAGATAAACAGTAAAAACAGGAAAAACAGGATAAACTACTAATTGAAAAAATAAGTAAAAATCATCAATAAAGAAAGGAGAAAAAACCCTATGATCTCATACCCTTTCATGAGGCCTTTCATCATGGTAGCTTATGTAGCAGCTCTGTGTTAGCTCTGTGTACACCTGGACTCTGTACTTCTACCCACTGAAGCACATCATCCTAATCCATTTCCAAAAGTGAGGGGCAAGGCTTAGTCATTGTGCAGAACTTAGCATTTCTGCATCATTCAGTCTGTCTTGAACTTAGCACCTTTCCCATTGAAGGGAGCGCTCTACACCACTGAGCTAGAGGGCCTCTGGCCAGTAGTGCAGAGCGGCCTGACCCATTCGGCCTGCAACTTAGTGCGTAATAATAACATGAATAATATTCATGGCCACGGCTAAGAGACAGTCCAAATCTCAGTGGTTCGGCTTGCAGGGACAATAATAACCCATGAAAATAATAAGAAATGGGGTCCAGCTGTATTATGTCACTTTTGTGAAATGTTGTTTGATCAAGTCAAATTGATAATCCTCACAAGTTATCAGTTAAAAAAGCGGGGTATACTCTTTTTATTTGAGGTCGCAGGCTCAACAGCCTGTCGTCCTCACATGCGAGCTGAGGAAGTTTGCTTAATTGCCAAGATTTGATGCGTTGCTTCTTTGAAAGTGTAGAAAGGAAGTGCTGTTGAATCCAGAGCCGGTTATCTGCCCAGGACATGAACGTTTGAAGAGCTGGAGGAACATTCTGCCATTCTTGAAATGCATGATCTTTCAAACCACTTTGCAACCAATGGACATATGACAGATGAGTGGCATAGCAAGGAGCTTCACGTCCTTGTGGAAGTTGTTCAAATGACATTGGATTTCGCAAGACTTCAAATACTGCGTGACGACATTAGTGCATTGGTGAGGAGGTAGTTTAGAACAAGAACCGTCGAAGATTGCAGGAGAGGCACTTGTCATTTGAATTTGGTAGGCGATTTGTTGCGTTTGCAGTATGATTCACCTCCATTGCCTTGACTGCAGACTGAACAGTTGTGTGCATCATTGCGAAGTACACAGGATGACAAATACATTGGACTTCAGGGTTCGGAGTGTGTGTGATGGGCGGCAGTGGAGCGGGTTGTGTAGGCATTGGCTGGACAGGTGGCTGTTGCTGCTGCTGAAAATGCTGCTGAACGAATGACTGCTGCTGTGGGAACAACTGTGGTGGGAGTGTGGAAGCTGTTGTAGCAAGCTGAGTCGACAGAGCGGTATTGAGCGTAGGAGTACAAGCAAAAGAAGAATCCATTCGCCTTTGTCAACGTTGGAGTCAGTGTTGGAATCTGTAGTTCTGTAAAACAGCAATGAATCTGTCGGGGGTGGCCTCCCTCATGTGCTGAGGCTGCTGACGAACAAACTGTACTGTTACATGTGACAAGGATGGACAATGTGTAACGAGAGTGCCTCCGACAGAGTGCTAGACAGATTCGCGGTGCAATCACATGTCTCCTGTGTGGTCTGGAGTTTTTCCATTCTGCCGCAGGGCAGATTACGTAACCCGACCCACTTGGGAATCAATTCATATTCGACTGGATATTGCTGTAATTATTTGAATTCAGGCGTGGTGATTTTGTCTTCGATGTTGTTTCCCTTTGCGCATGCATAATGCGCACCGCCCACCACCAAGGCGGAAAACCTGAGACTTTCCATATATGGAGTCAGTTCGGACTCCAAACGGGGGCACTAATACACGTGCTGATTCGCCAGTGTTCCTCTACTGCTTATATTATTATCAGTTCCCACACCTTCCTTGCTCCTTTCACACTCGCCATAATTTGCGCTCTCTCAATCTCCCTTTCTCGCTCTTTCTCGCTCTTTCTCGCTCTTTCCTTCTTTCTGCCTGCCTCGCTCTTTCTCGCTCCTCCTTCTCCTTCTCCTTCTCTTCCTTTTCCATTTCCCTCAGCAGCGCCAACTGCTTCAAGAGCATTTTACTGCCCCCATGCATCCACTTCCAGCCGCCCTTCCTGTGCCCGGAAAACACGTGCCAAACGCACGCGTCGGGGTGCTCAAACCCCAGCGCTCGCTCGTGCGCCGGTGCAAACGCCGTGATTCCCAGCACGAGCACGTCCCCCATCCGCAGGTACCCGTGCGTCAAGTTCCCCGCCCGCCCCAGGTCCTCGCCGATCGACTCGAGGTACTCGCCGACGGCGTGCGTCCACGGCAACGGCCCCGTCAGCGCGATGACGCCGTCGACGTCGCGCAGCTCCGCGTCCGTCGCGCGCTCCACCCTCTCCACGATCTGGTCCACGATACGCGCGAGGATGGGGTGACCCGCGGTCCCGGCCATCGTCCACTGCGAGATCTGAATACCGGCCTCGTTAAAGACGTCGTAGTCCCACTCGAGCCCGACCACGAAGCGGATGCCCTCGCCGACGGAGGAAGCGGGCTCTTGAGGAACCCACTCGTCGACGCTCTTGAGGCAGACGGTGTCCATGTCGGTGTACACCCCGCCTTCGTGCAGGAGCACGAGGTACCGGTACAGGTCCGTCTTCTGCACGACCTGCGGCAGCCGCGCGTATGCGTCGTACACGCGGCCCGGGAAGTGCTCCCGCACGTACGCGGCCGCCTCCGCGTCGTCGCGCAGCGTGAGTCGGTACTGCGGGTTGAGGAGCGCCCACGTCTCGCGCCACTTGTGCTGTCGCGGGTGCTGTGTCGCGAGGAGGGTGGGGTTGCTGGTCTTCCAGGTCTGGTGGATCTGCCGCGGGATCGAGGCGGTCCCGGCGACTACGGGCGTCGACGTTGGCGGCGGCGTTGGGGGCGGCGGCGGCGGGGTGGCGATGTCGACGACGTGGGCGGAGGAGGGCTCGGTCGAGAAGCCGGCGGCAGGGGGAGAGGCGTGGGCTTTTCGAGGCAGCGCGCCGAGCGAAGAGAGGAAGGCGAAGTTGTTGAGGAGCGCGGCGTACAAGGCGAGGGCGGGCAGGAGCACCAGCACGAGCAGCAGGAGCAGGAGGCGTGGGCGGCCTATTCTCTGGAGGAGCAGTGCCATGCTAGGTGGGCTCCGCCGTTTGGATTGTTGTTGTTTATTGGGCGGCATCATCGGGCGGCATCATCATGTTTCCCTCTTTCCGTCGATTTCGCCCTCCTGTCCCCTGATGCGGCAGGGCGTCCCACTCACACACACAGACACACACTCACTCTCACTATCTCTTCTCTCTCTCTCTCTCTGTCTCTCTCTCTGTCTCTCTCTCCGTCTCGCCGTCTCTCCAGTGCCAACTCCGATTTCAGTTCCGACTTTCGTCCGATCTTGATTTTGCCCAATTCGCTGTCCCCCTTCTATTTCGGAGAGCGGTGGCAATTCGAGCACACCCCACGTCGCAGAAACGAAATCAAGATCGGCTTGGGTTCAGCAGCGCGGTGGGCGGCGCTCGTTGCGTGAAAGTAGAGACATTTGGCTGCGGGACCTGGGTTTTGTGCCCAAATGGGCTTCAATGTCCCTTTCGTGGAAATGCCGCCTGCGGTGTTCGTGTTAGCACCTCAGGCTGCGTAGCGTTTGGTTTCTCTCTGCATACTATGTAAAGAGAAACGAAATGCATTGCTTCAAGTAGTTCTTGAGGCTCCATTTCCTCCAGCTCGTGCTGTTTGCACTGCCGGAAACAAGAGAACTGCAAGTGATGACCTGCATGGCGCACTCGTCAGATTCAATCCAGCTTCCCTTGGGATGCTGCGTTAGTTATCTTTCCTTTCCGATTCTATTTACACAGTATTTCGTGTAAGGAAATGAATGTCTTTCATAGCGTTCAGCCGCAACTGTTCCATTCTCTGCGCTCAGAGAACCGCCTCACCAATCCAGGTATAAGAGAAAGAAGCTTATGCACCAGTGTCGAATGTGTATTAACGGAACCCAGACGATCCCAGCAAGGCACACCCGACTCCCCGCCCTTCAACACCCGGAAAAGCAACACAGGCCTTGCGCACGCTTGTTTACTTCTTGCCCTTCTTGCCCTTCTTGCCGGCGTCAGCCGCGGCAGGAGCCGCAGCGGCCGACGCGGCGGGGGCCGACGAAGCGGGCTTGGCCTGGCTCTTGAGCAAGGCGGCCATCTTCTTCTGCTCCTCGGGCGAGTAGATGTAGGTCAGACCGCACTTGCCGCAGTACTGACGATCCATGTGCATTGCCATGAAGACACCGGCGCCGCAGGTCTCGTTGGGGCACTCGCGGCGGAGACGGGTGATCTTGCCGTTGTCGTCCACCTTGTAGTACTTAAGGATCGCCAGCTTGACCTTCTTGCGCTTGTGCTTGATCTTCTTGGGGGTGGTGTAGGTCTGGAAAGGAGAGAAGAAAAGTTCGGTGAGCCGCGCGTTCACATTCGTATTGGCAGCGTCACGGTTGACACACACATACAACCAGCACACTCCTAACGCACCTTCTTCTTCCTCTTCTTGGCACCACCGCGCAGGCGCAGCACCAGGTGGAGGGTGGACTCCTTCTGGATGTTGTAATCCGAGAGGGTGCGACCGTCCTCAAGCTGCTTGCCCGCAAAGATCAGGCGCTGCTGGTCGGGGGGGATGCCTTCCTTGTCCTGGATCTTGGCCTTGACATTCTCGATAGTGTCGGACGACTCCACCTCGAGGGTGATGGTCTTGCCCGTGAGGCTGCAGTAGTAAAAGGAGCGGGAGCGTCAGCTGTCTGGTCTGCATGTACCCCCCGATCGCATAGCCATCCATTTTCGCATAGTCTGCCCCCGAAACCTCGTCGTGTCCAGGCACCTCGCCCGCTCGCCCTCCGACCACCTCCAGCCAGCGCACACAGTGCACAGAGGTTACTCACGTCTTCACAAAGATCTGCATCCTTGCTGGTCTTTACGGATCGAAAGACGTCCTCGCAAAGATTCCAACTTTTTTTTTTTTTTTCTTCTTCCCTTCTTCAAGTAGTGGGCCTCTGACAAGTCTCCTGCGCCACACCTCCAATATTGGTGGAAAGTTGGCGCGACGAATTGCTTCCATTTGTTACCGTTCTTATTCGCGGCGAGTAAAGAGTTCAAAACTTCGAACAAAGCAAATAAGAGTGAGGCAAGAATGGATTGGGGGATGAGCCAGAAACAACCACCCCGCAAGACGTTGTGCCGATCACCAAAATATGTAATAGTTGTTGGTCAACACTTGGCCATTTCCACAAAAAGTTGGGGAGACTGAAAGAATGTCCACTGGCGCTGGCTCACCCTTAGTCTGCCAAATTAATGGATTGGGGCTTGGATTCAGACATGGGCCGGTCCCGGGTCACCAAACGAGCTGACTGAACAAGCTGCGCCGTTGTTGCCGGCTCGTCCATCACCACCGCAACGGGAGCGGTGGAAGGGCAGTAAGGGGCGAATGGTATTTAGAACCTGTCACAGGTCCGTTTGCCGAGGGGTGAGTAAGGATATTTGCACCCCGTTTTCTGCGGTACGCGCATCGTGCAGTCGTGTAGTAGGTGGTGTGACAATTTCAATGTTATCACCACTGCCTTGTCATGCGAAAAAAAGAAAGAAAGCAAAAGAGAGAAAGCAATGCAGGTCGACGAGGTAAACCGTCGGTTCCCCTCGTGAAGTTTGTTCATGAAAGCAAACCCCTCCTCGTTTCCGCGCATTCTACTCTCCTCCTCCCTCTCATCTGCCTGTGTTACTAACTTTGCCTCTTTTGCAGGTCATTTGGACCACCATCAACCATCAGTTTTGCTCCTACAAAGTCAAGTAAGAACTGAACACGCACTTCTATTCCGTCATCTCACCACCCCTTTCCACTCTCCTCTCTCTCGTCCCCACCTGCTTCAGAACAATCACGTCCAACTTCTGCCGCAATGAATACAGCGTGACCGGCCTCTGCAACCGGCAGTCCTGCCCGCTCGCCAACTCGCGCTATGCCACCGTCAAGGAGATTAACGGCATCCTGTACCTCTACACAAAAAACGATCGAGCGCGCGCACTCGCCGATCCGGATGTGGGAGAGACTGAAGCTGTCAAAGAACTATGCAAAGGCGTTGGAGCAGGTGTGCAGACTTTTGTGGCACCCCCTGCTTGTCTCTTTGGGCTTACCATTTCCCTTCCCCCCTTCACCACCTACCAAAAAGATCGACAACGAGCTCCTACACTGGCCGAGCTTCCTCATCCACAAGTGCAAGCAGCGTCTCACGAAAATGACCCAATACCTGATCCGCACGCGCCGGCTCAAGCTCAAAGCGTCCTCCGCGCCCGTGCTGGAGGGGATTAAGCCCAAGATCGAGCGGCGCGAGCGGTCGCGGGAGCGCAAGGCGCTTCTTGCGGCGCGGCTGGAGACGACGATCGAGCGGGAGCTGCTGGAGCGGCTGAAGAAGGGCGTGTACGGGACCGAGGGGACGACTATCGCAGAGGCCGCTAGCGACGCCATCGTCAACGTCGACCAGGGCCGGTTCGAGCGCGCGCTGGACCGCATCGAGGAGGAGATGGAGGGCGAGGGTGGGGAGGTCGTCCTCGACGAGGACGAAGACGACGAGGAGGAGGAGTGGGAGGGGGAGGAGCTCGAGATGGACGAGCTCGAGGACGACGACGACGACGGCACGTTCGACCGCGAGTTTGTGTCGGACGCGTCCGAGAGCGAGGACGAGGAGGGCGCGGGGGATATTGAGGACATGTTTGGCGGCGGCGCGAAGAAGGGCGTCGCCAGTGCAAAGGCGAAGGCTGCGGCCGCGCTGTTGGCGAGGAGGGGCAAGCGGAGGAGCGGCGACAGCGACGATGACAGCGACAGCGATGGCGATGGCGGCGGCAAGGCGCGGCCAGCCGTCAAGCGGGCGCGCGCGGCGGGTGCCGCGGGCAAGGCCAAAGGCAAGGCCAAGGTCACGATCGAGTTTGAAGAGGAGCACGAGCTGGCGGCGCCCATCCGCGAGACGGCAAAGTAAAAATGGTTGGGGGGGGGGGGGGGGGGGGTGCTTGTTCAAGTGGTTTCGTTTGAGTGCGACCGCCGAGTTTGCGAGATGAGGGTTGGCCGGGCCGTCTCTGCTTTTTCGTGTTTGTTAAAGGTGCAAATTTGTAATTTTACCCCTTGCGATGCCGTCCATTAGCTTCTCAAAGAGCAAGGTGTGCAGTCGTCAAAGTGGTGGATGGTCATTACGTCTCCCAATTGCTTAAACCAATCAACTTTCACATGCTGGTAGGAGAACTCAGCCAGTTTCGAGTTAATTGAAAGGAAAGCGGGAACGTTAGCAACTAACCAGCGGAGCGGCTCTTGTATTTTGCGCGGACTGATTGGCCCACGCCTCAGTGTGAAAGTCATATCGTTCATCAGTGGGACCACGTGACAATCATCCATATCGCTCGGTCAGGTCAAGTGCGTATGTGGGGTCCCCTCTCTTCTCCGCTGCGCAGCCATGATGCCCCTCACGGCATACGGTGCTCGCCCCTGTCTCAGTCAGATGGCGACCGGTGGGGTGTGGCCGTGGGGGCATTGTTTCTTTTGTCTACTACTTTTTGGAATCTTTTGAGGGAGGCTGGAGGCATATACGTGTAAGCAAAGTGATCACACATACCAATCGCAATCAGTATTGACATTTCTTTGCAGTGTGATTCAGCTCATGTTGCACAAATCCCCTTCTCCTAACTGGCGGTACAACTTGCAGAAGGAGCCACTTCCATCGGCTGCCGTCGCGACTACGCCTCCCGTGTGTCCCCGTTTCAGGGCTCATTCAATGATACACGACATCACCATCTCAATGCGTGAAGGAAAGGGTGCGATTAAACGGGAAGGGAGGGAGCCCGAGGGTGCAACAGTGCGACCTGGTCATCAGATGGGCTATTTTCGTGCGAGAGTGAGCCTGAATCGATCTCCTATGGAGCGTGTATGATGTCTTGTCGCCTTTTAAAGCATTCTCTTCCCCCCCACAAAACCGTTCACCCTTATCTTCTGCAGTGCCAGAGCCGCCACCAGCCGCCATTGAGGCCCACCGTCACCTATCTCGGCTGCTTCTGCGACTCGCCCACACACGCACTGCCTCTGAGCCAGTCAATGCTTGAAAGCCCGCTGTCAATGGTACCCGGTCTCGCTGACACCTGAGTACTTGAAAAGTAGAGGCCTGTCGCTTGCACACATCATCCACAGGTACACGTGTCACGGATTCCAACAGGTCATCTTTCGACGAAGTTGGGTTCCTACTGGATCCCAAGAGCCAGTGGATTACAAGACAGAGCGTTGGTGCTTTGCAGGGGAGTGCGAGGCGAGATATGCAACGATGCCAATTCGGCTTCTCCCTTTCGGTGAAATCAGGATTGAAGTCCGTCTTGGCCCATCACCGGATCCACAGCACAGCAACTTTAGCAGTTTTTGATTTGAAATCGTTTCTGCGTCTTCTTTCGCACATAGACTCTGTAATGGCGTGATTGGATTTATAATGGATCTGCTCGCCGCCACTGGCGCTGTAGTCTAATTATCTCGTTTTGTCTATGGATTTACGCCTCCGGACCGTGTCCGTCAAATTGCTTTTACCAGAAAAAAACAGTTGTAAACGTCTGACAGCCGCAGTGTCAGTAACTTGATTTGCAATTCCTGCGATATCCGTCAGCTACTTACTATATAAAGCGGTGCGAGGGTAACGGTATTGTATCTCAACTAAAACTCCCATCGCGTTTCCCCGCCCTTGTCGTCCTCACCACCACCTCTTCAAAAGCATGTCCTTTGACCGTGTCATCGTCATCACGGGCGCCGCCAAGGGAATCGGCGCCGCCATCGCCAAGCAAGTCGCAGCCAAAGACACCGCCATCGTCATCAACTACAAGTCCTCCGCCGCCGCCGCAGACGCTCTCATCAAGCAGCTCAAGCAGCTCGGCGCCGGCGACGCGCTGGCCATCCAAGCGGACGTGTCGGACGCCTGAAGGCGCGACCCGGCTCGTCGACGCGACCGTCGCGCGGTTCGGCAAGATCACGGGCCTGGTCAACAACGCCGGGATCTACGAGCCCGGGCCCGTTGAAACGGCGTTCGAGGCCATCAAGACGACCCTGGCGGCCAACGTGTTTTCGTTCATGTACGTGACGTCCGCCGCGGCGCCGCACATCCCCGACGAAGGCAGCGTCGTCAACATCGCGTCCGTCGTCACCCGCGTGCCATTCCCGAACCACACTACGTACGCCGCGTCAAAGGGCGCAATGGACGCCTACACCAGGGCGCTCGCCGTCGAGCTCGGCCCGCGCAAGATTAGGGTTAACGCCGTGCTGCCGGGGCCGACCAGAACCGACATGATGCCGGCCGACTTGGAGGAGACAGTCAAGAGCATCACGCCGTTCGGTGAAATCGGAAAGCCGGAGGAGGTCGCCGCGGGTGGTGGGATTCTTGCTGGATCCCAAGAGCCGCTGGGTCTCGGGGCAAAGCGTCGGCGCGTCGGGAGCGTATGCGTTCTCGTACTAGGCTGATTGCTGTTTGCGACAGAGTTCTCTTGCGTGATGAGAGAATGCTTGGAAATAGATTCGCGATTCGATCAACAAGAGAAAAGAAGAAAAAAGAAACAGAAAGTGAAGTCGTCCAGGAGTGCGAGTTTGCCAGAGGGTTTGCCTTGGTGGGAAAGAAGAAAATGAAGAGAAAAAAAAAAAAACAAGGAGCGACGAGAAAGTTCGCTTGACTGTCCGAAAAAGAGCGACCGACATTGTTAATTGGCCGCTGCTCACGCTTGCTGCGTGGATCACGATCGAGGAAGCCAGGAGTGGTCGGGCCAGGGAGAAGAGAGCTGCTAGCCGCCCCCCATTCCCACCAACTCAGCAGAATCGGCGCGTCGGGAAGCAAAAAAATCAACGCGGAACCAGCAGCGACGACGACGCCGGCTGCGCGCACGATTGCACCGCCGCAACCGACAGCGCCGCCGCGACCGCGGCTGCCTCCGCATCGTCGTAAAGCCCCTCCACGCCCTCCGCCGCATCGCCCGCCGCGTTGTCGGGACCGCTGCCCCGCACACCCTTCTCCGCCAACGCCCGCGCCTTTCCCAGCGCCACCGCCGCCGCATTAACGCGCACCAGCACCGTCTCTTCCTCCTCCTCCTCCTCCTCGTCCCGACAGTCCCTCGCGTCCACACCCCACCGCCACCCAAACAAGCACGCGACAACGACCCACACACGCCACGTTGTTTGCGTGCGCGCGCGCCGCGGGTACGTTGGGGCGGCTGTGCGCAGCACGTCGCCAATGCCCATGTAAATGTGCGCGAACCGCGAGCACGGGCGCGGCGCAGGAGCGCGGCAGGCGGCTGCCGCGGCGCGCGACGGCCCGGCGCGCCGAGCGCGCGTACGGCTGCGCGAGGCGTACCCCAGCCCGCTGCGCGTTAGTGCGACGCCGCGGCGGGCGGGATCGCGGACGGGGTCGGCCGTGAGGGAGGCCTTGGTGACGCCGGGAAGAAAGAGCTCGAGGTGTCGGTGGCAGCGGCGGTGCAGCCTTTTCGGCGTCTTTACCCCCAGCGTCATTGTCCGGCGGGGAACCACGCGGTCGGGAGGTAGCTTCGGCCCAAGTTCGCGTCGGTGACAATGTCGCGGGCGCAGTTGATGCACTGCAAGCGCGACGCCGAGGTCTCTGGCGGCGAGCACCAGCTCGTCGGGCACATCGTCGGTGGAAGAGGGCAGGCTGCTGCTACCGCTGCTTGTACTACTTTCGTGGTACCACATGATGCGCAGCACAGCCTCGCCGACCGACGACGCGACGCGCTCCGCATAGTCGATCAGGTCGCGCTCCGTGTCGATCGCACGCTCGCCGGCGCCAGCGACGCCGGAGATCCCACTCGAACCCAGACAGCAGTTCGTCGACGAGGCGGAACGGCACGCACCGCGGGACGCCCCGAGCGCAGCAGGTTGCGCAGCACCTTGTCCACGTCGTCAGGCGACGGCGACTCCGCCTCTTCTTGCTTCTCCTCCTCCATTTTCTTTACCCCCACCTCCGTCCTCCCTGCAGCCGCAAGCCGCCCCATCTCCCGCCACGTCGCGACCTCCTCTGCAACGTCGCCGCCGCCACCGCCGCTCCAGCAAGTCTTGAGGATGCTGCGGATCGCGCGCAGCCGCCGCCACCGCGCCCGCCTCACCTCAGGCCCGGCATGGCCCGCGGACGCCACCGCTCCCGGCGCAGCAGGGACAGCAGCGTCCGGGCCGTCCGCAATGTCGTCGCACACGCTGGCAGAGGCAGTACAGCGCCGCAATGTCCGGGCGCGCGGCGCGCGGGAACAGGCACAGCGCGGCGCTGAACGATTGGACCCCGCTCGCAAGCACGCCGCGGCGAACCGCGCGTCGTCGGCGGCGGCGACAGCGACCGCACCGCCACCGCCGCCGCACTCGTCGTAGGAAACGTCTGCAGCACCAGCGCCTGCAACGCCTTGTTCCGCGCCACCTGGAACGCACGCCAAGTCCCGCTCGAGCCTGCGCAGGCTCGCCTCTTTCGTTTTCTCCGTCGCAACCTGCGAGCCGCCGCCGCCCCCGCCGCTACGGCGAAGTGCCAGCAGGACGTCGACGACGGCCATGCCGCGGTCGAAAGCGCGGAGGCCAAATACGAGCATGGTGTTTGTGAGGAGGAAGAAGAGCGCCTCCTCGAGCGGCAGGTGTGCGGTGACCATGACGCCGGTGCTGGACGATGGCGAGATGATCCACACCTCGTCGGCGAGCGCGCAGTGGTCGGCGTACGAGAGGTAGACGGTCGGCACGGCGATGGCGACGAGGAGCGAGACGGGGCGGACGGCGATGAAGGGCCCGGCGTACCACCACGTGAGCGTCAGGACCGGCGCCACCCAGGATAGGATCATGCCGAGGTAGAACCAGCGGTTGGTCGAGGGGCGAGGTGGAGGAGAGGACCATGAGTAGCCCCGCGGAAAACATTAGAAAGAAGATCGCGATCGGGGTCCAGCGGATCCAAAAGTTTGCGCAGGTGAGGTAGTCCATGAGGTCGTTTTTGTTGTTGTGGGCGTGCTGGTGCTGCCGACTGCGGGGTCCGCCAGTGGACCACGGCCTTCCGGTTCGCCGCCGTATGCACGCTCGCTCGTCCGGGCAGAGTTTCCATCGTGGGGGGCTGCGCCATGTCCGCTTCGCCCGCGCGTGGTCGTCGTCGCTGTTGTCGTCGCCGTTGTCGTCTTATTCGTCGCCGCCGATTTGGCCGCCGTCCGAACACGACCATCGCCGTTGTCCGAGCTCGGCGCCGCCGGCGCCACCGCCACCGCCACCGCCACCTCTCCCGCTCCCCTCGCAGCGCGCCGCGCCCTCCTGCACCTCGCCCCGCAGACTCCATCGACAAGCACCACGCTAGGCGCGCCCGCCCACGCGTCCGCGACGGCAAAACACGGCCTCCGCAAACAAAGCGGTCGCGACCCGACTGGACGACAAAGAACGCGTACTCCTCGACGGGGACGAGGCCGATGCGCGCGGCGACGCGCGACGGGTGGTACCGCCAGGCGCCTACCCAGATGATGTAGTTGTCCCACGGGGTCGTGTACGCGACGGCCAGGGCTGCCAGCGCGGCGAGCTTGGCGGAGCAGGCGCGAACGGGAGGATGGGTGGCGGAGGGCGGGGGTGGAGAGGAGGGTGAGGATGAGGAGGGGCGGGAGGGTGAAGGTGAGGTGGAACGAGGCGTAGGTGTAGAGGAACGGTGGGGGGGGTCGGCGTGGGGGAGGGGTGAGGCTGGTGCGGTGGGGTTGCGGAAGGCGAGAGTTGTGGTGGTAGTGGTAGCCCAGAGCGTGGTGGCTGCGACGAGGATTGCGGCGACGGCGAGGGTTACGCCGATGCGGGACAGCGGCGATGGGAATGACGGGCCAGTGGTACGTCCGGTGATGGGGGTGGCGGAGGAGGCGGGCAGCATCGCTGGGTTGGTGCGGTTGCTGCTGCTGCTGCTGCTGCTGCTGCATCGTCGCGATTTGCTGCGGCCAGCAGTTGCCGCTGCTGTGGGAGGGGGGCAAGGGCGAGAGGGACGTCAAAGCAGGAGGAGAGGCAGCTAAAGCGGTAATTGGGAGGGTAATTGGTGGGGGCAATCAAAGCGAGCGAGCGATGAGGAGAGAGGAGGAGGGAGGAGGGATTGGATGAGGTGCTTTGCGCACGCACGTCGCCGTTTTTCCGTCCGAAGAAGAGAGAGGCAGTCAGTCAGTCGGTTGAGCAGAGAGAGTGTGTGTGAGGGGGGGAGAGAGAGAGAGAGAGAGAGAGAGAGAGAGAAGAGAGAGAGAGAGGCACAGGCAGGCAGGCAGGCAGGCAGGCAGAGAATGTTGGATACTGCTGCTGCAAAGGAGCGCGCGCCCGAGTTGCAACAGAGAGATGGATGGCTCAGTCTCTCGGTCTGTCCTCTCTCTTTTCTATCAAAGCTTTTTTTTGCCAATTGCCCCCCCTTCCGATCGAATCGGCGGACCTCGCCCGTGCGCGTCGCAGACAGAGCTAGAGACAGACCGACAGAGACAGACAGACGGCGTCTCCTCCCCATGCAATCCACTCTCCGCTCGAACAATCACAGCCGCTTATCGTCCCTGAATGGCTGGCTCCTCCGTGTAAAAAGTATGTTGCAGTCGGCGCAACAAGGAAAAGCTGGGCGGCCCTGCCCCCTGACGCACTAGCTACCTCGCTCTCTCTCTCTCTCTCTCTCTCCTTCATCTTGATACGCCCTCCCTCGTATGCGTGGTCGTGGTTAACGCGCACCCGCCTTGTCGGGGAAGAGCGAGAGAGCGGAAGAGGGTGGGTGGCACATGACGGTTGGCTGGCCTCCAATTCCGGTGGCGGTTTTCAATTTGTCCGCAAGTGGGGAGAGAGAAAGAGAGTGAGAGAGAGAGAGAGAGAGAGAGAGAGAGAGTGTGTGTGTGTGTGTGTGTGGTGAATTAAGACGATGAAGAGGCGCGTGTCCCTCAATGTGGGCGAACGGATCGCGTTTTTGCATGGACCACCGGCATTTTTCCCTCCCCGCTGCTTGACCATTATTCACTCATTCATACTCGCTCTTTCCATCGGCGGCGCGCCCGCAATCTCACTCGCCCGCTCGCACGGGCCTCCTTCCTTCCTCACAGCCATCGATCCAAGCACCTCGACCCCCAATTCGCGCCTCCACCCGCGGGCCTCCTCTCTGTCTCCTCGTTGCACTCTGTCATCGTGAATACCCCACCCACCCACGGTTGCCAACGACGTCATACCCGAGCTTGACGGCAAACACACGCACACACACTCACAGAAACACAGCCAAAAAAAAAAAAAAAAAAAAAAAAAAAAGAAGGTGACCAATCCCTCAGGTCGTGCAACTGCGCAAAGACCACACTCGACCCAATCCCACCCGCCATCCTTCCCGCACCCTCCTCCCTCCTCAACAAATGTCCACCCCCCCACCACCCGCCCCCGCGCCCCCCGGCCCCGCCCGCCAACACATCCTTATCATCGGCGCGGGCGTCGGCGGCGTCTCGACCGCCGCGCTCCTCGCCCGCGCCGGCCACCGCGTCACCGTCCTCGAGAAAACCCCTTCTCCGGCGGCCGCTGCTCCACCATTGCCCGCGGAGGCTTCCGCTTCGACCAAGGGCCGTCGCTGTTCCTCATGCCGCCGAGTTTTAGGGCGCTGTTTGACGAGCTCGGGGAGAGGATGGAGGAGAGGGTGACGCTGCTGAGGTGTGGCGGGGTGTCGTATGTTGTGCATTTTGGCGGGGGTGAGGATGGCGGGGACGGAAAAGCGCCCGCGGCGGACGACAAGGCGGCGGACGGAGTAAAGGCCGCGGCGGGTCCGACGACGACGACGTCGTCGTTGTCGTCGTCGTCGTCGTCGACGCCCGACCGCAATCTACCTCTCGTCGGACCTCGTGCACATGCGGACGGAGCTGCAGCGCTCGAGGCCGGCGCGTTCGATGGGTTCGTGCGGTTCCTGCGCGAGGGCGGCGAGCACTACGACATGTCGGTCGAGCACGTGCTGAACAAGAACTACGGGCGGTGGACGCAGCTGCTCGACTGGACGCTCGTGCCGCTCGCGCTGCGGCTGCACGTGCTGTCGACCGTGTGGGGCAGGGCGTGCAGGTGAGTTCGTCTTGGTGCGAAGCGAGATGTGGCTCAGCACGGTGGTTCTGAACCTCACGCCTTTATTGAAAGGTACTTCAAGTCGGACAAGCTGCGGCGCGCGTTCACGTTCCAGACAATGTACCTCGGCATGAGCCCGTACGACGCGCCGGGGACGTTAACCTGCTGGCGTTTGCAGAGTACTCCGAAGGTCTGGTTTTTCCCCTTACTCTCTCTGTCGTTTTTGGTGTTTCCAACTCCCCCCAACCAACTCGCTCAAAACCGTCAGGGATATGGTACCCCGCCGGCGGCTTCCACAAGGTGGTCGAGGCGATCGAAAACATTGCCAAGAAGCACGGCGCCGAGTTCCAGTTCTCGGTCGACGTGCAAAAGTAGCGATCGACCCCGCGACGCGGCGCGCGACGGGGGTCCACGTGCGCCGCCGCGGGCCTGACGGCGAGCTCGTCGCGGGCGAGACCGAGTTCATCGCGGCCGACGCGGTGGTGGTGCAACGCCGACCTGATCTACGCCTACCGCGACCTGATCGACCACCCCGCGCTCCTCTCGTCGGGCGCAACCACAACCCCACCCCTGGTGGTCGTGGCTGCTCAAAACGGCGATCCCCCGCGCGCTGCCCGAGTCGCCGTTCTACAAGCGGCACCTCGCGAGCCTGTCGCACACGTGCTCGACATTTAGCTTTTACTGGGGTCTGCGCGCGACGGTGCCCGGCCTGGAGCCGCACAACATTTTCCTGGCCGACGAGGACTACAGGATGTCGTTTGACGCCATCTTCAAGCACGGACGGCTGCCGGACCAGCCGAGCTTTTACGTGCACTGCCCGACAAAGCTCGATCGGTCGCTCGCGCCGGAGGGGAAGGAGTGCGTGGTGGTGCTAGTGCCGACGGGACACCTTTCCAACGAGGACGCGGCGCTGCTGCGCGCGGGCTCGGAAGAGGAGTTGGCGGCCGCCGCCGTGGGCGGGAAGATGGACGCAAAGGCGGCGGCGGCGCGCCGCGCGCAGGTGCGGGGCGGAATGGGGGGCGATGCAGACGCGGGGCGCGGCGATTTGTGCTGGACCTGCTGCGGCGCAAGCTCGGGGTCGACGTGGAGCCGCTGATTGAGGTGGAGGAGACGAACACGCCGCTGTCGTGGATGAACAAGTTCAACCTGGAGAAGGGGCTCGGCACTCGGGCTAAGCCACCCGATCAGCCAGGTGCTGTGGTTCAGGCCGAGGACGCGGCACGCGGTCGTCGGGAACTTGTTTTTCGTTGGTGCGAGTTTTGCTTATTTTCCTTTTTTTTTTTTCTTCTCCGTGAACCGGACTCTTTAACTTTGAATCCTCGCCCGCGTTCCCAAAAAACAGGCGCGTCGACGCACCCCGGGCACGGGCGTGCCGATCGTCATCCACAGCGCGCGCCTTGTGGCGCGGCAGGTGGCCGAGCTGGCTGCGACGGGGTTCCGCTACGCCATGCGCAGGGACGAGGCGCTGCTGGTGGTGCTGATGCTGGCGGCGATGGCGCTCGCGGTCGCGGCTGCGGTTGTTTGCTTCGGCGGCGGCGTCGGGCTGGGGCGGCGGCGGTGGCGGACTTTGGCTGCTGTACGCGGCGCCGTTGACTCCTCTGGAGGCGGCGAATGCGTGAGAGCGCGTTGGCTGGAGTGTCGGGAGCGAGATGTTTTCCCGACTCCGTTTCGTGCCTTGTCTTGTTCTGTTGCCTGGTGGCGTTCGGATGTTTTTTTCTTTCAATTTTTTTTTTTTTTTCCCCCGCTCCCCGTTTTCCCGCTTTGTCTTTTGTCCTGATTTTTTGAGGAAAAAAAATACAAAAAAAGAGGGAGAAAGAATTGGATCGCAAGGTGGGACGGCAATCGAGAGAAAGAGATTGGGCTGAGAGCCCCCTGCCATTTGCCGTTTTGCCCATGCCCGCCAACCCGCCGCAGCTCAACTTTATATGCACATCATTAATATAAAAAACTTTGATCGTTTGATGATGTCTGATGAATGGGGAACGGGGTCTTGGCGCAGGGCAATCCGCAATGCAAACGTATTTGTTATTTATGTACTTTCACTGCATTTGGGCGACGGACGGAACGGGCAGAACAATGTCCTTCTCGCAAACACAAGGTCAAAAACGAAAAACAAAAAAATATCGATTTGGACGTTTGCTTGTTCCTTGAAATTAGGTGGGTGGTGGTGACTCCCGTGATGTCCGAAGGCGGGTGCCTGCAGAAAAAGAGAAGTGAAATGAGAGAAGTGGAATGAGAGAGAGAGTGTGTGTGTGGGTGTGTGTGTGTGTGTGTTTGGGATGCGTGTAATAAAATGGCGCGTGTCGCGAAGGACAGCAAAGGCAGTCGTTTCGTGGGATAAAATTGAATGCGGTGCGTGTAGATGTCTTGGCGTATTAGTGTGTTGATTAGTAAGTAGCAGGACAGTTGCGTATGCCAGGGCAGGTCCGCTCCGTCGAAATTCGTTTCCTTTTTTTTTAAAATTTTTGTGTGCACACTTCTTCCTTTTTTTTTTTATGTTTTGTGGGGTTCGGTGCATTGCGACGGCTGAGCGCTCTTGACATTTTTTTTTTCATCCTTGCATGTGGCCGCATTGCTCTGCCCATGCATTTGGAAAAGATTTCCGAATGGGGGAAGGCATGGCCTTCTTTGTGCAGCAGTTTTCCGTCGCCACGCTCAAATTGCTGTTTGTTTGTTGTTGTTTGGTTGTGATTGATTGCATTCTTGTGTGCGCAAGCGTCCTTGGCAACGGAGATGTAGTTGGCCCCCCCCAAAAAGGAAAAGTGAGCGCTTGAGCGCGAGGGAGAGAGACGGAACGTATGCAAGGGCGAGAGAGAGAGAGAGAGAGAGAGAAAGAGAAAAGAAAGGGAGAGACAGAGACAGAGAAAGAGACTGGACGCGATACAATGTTATCCGCAGCTCCAACTCTCTCTTCTCTCCATCTCTGTCTCTCTGTCTCTCTCTCTCTCTCTCTCCATCTCTCACTCGCCGCCTCCGCACTGCCCCGGCCCGCTCCATCGTCTCCGCCTCCCGCCCTCGTTCTCCTTGCAGTCCTCGCCGTCGCGGCGCGCGCGCGGGCCACAGCAAGCCGGCCGTCCCTGAAAGTCTGCACAGCCCGCGACGAGAGAGTGAGTGACTGAGAGAGTGAGAGAGAGAGAGTGAGAGACAGAGAGAGAGAGAGACGGGCGAGAGAGAGTGTGTGTATGTGTGTGTGTGTGCATGGCGTCCGAGAGACAGGCTGGCAGGCTCAGCCTATGCACCCAACAATCCACCCACCAGATCCACCTTATTCATCCCTCAACTCAATCGCAAAACGAAAAGAGAGGGGGAAAAAAACAAGAAAATCTACTCTGCTCCCATAACCACCGCAAATACCTAGCTTCCCTGCTCGCATTCATTCACCCCTCAACCATCCCTCCCAGGAAACCTTACCCACCCACCACCACCACGCCATCGGCTCTCCCATTCCATGCTCGACGCCTTTCGCGGGGGCACCCGCAGCCGACGCCGGCGTGCAAACTCGACCGGCGAAAAGCCCGCAAGGGTTCCGTCAACGACACCCACCTCAAAGTCGTCTTACTCGCACTGGAGCGACGACGACGACGACGACAGTGACGACGGCGACTACCGCCGCGATGTTGTCGCCGAGGCGCCGCCCATGCCCAGTCTGCCACAAGCCTACCCCCAACCACCCGCCTCTG